>BQKZ01002350.1:61989-67186 GCA_036244855.1 Temnopleurus reevesii | reverse complement strand
AAAAAAAATGAATGACAATTTGCACGGCAAAAACGATCTACGCTAATTCAAATGCAAAAAGTATTAATTCAAATGAAAATCCTGTGAATTTGGCCGGAAAATCCTATAATATAATAATATAATAATGTATGCAAATTATATAGCGCACGTATCCACTCTCTTTGCTGAGTACTCAAGGCGTTTTACATTATTATTACTCTGGCATTAGCCCGGCAGCCACCAGTGCACTTGGCATTTCAAGGAATAAATATTCCTGCCAGGTACCCAGTCACCTCACCTGAGTTGAGTGCAGCACAGTGTGGATGAATTTCTTGCTGAAGGAAATTAACGCCATGGGTGGGATTCGAACCTACGACCCTCTGGTTGAAAGGCGAGAGTCACGACCACTAAACCACGGCACCTCCATAATTATATTCATTATATATTTTTATTGAATTTGATAAATAAGGTGAGGGATAAAATAATAAAACAATGTGGTCATTTGACAAAATTAGTGGTGTGAGGTCGGAAGTCTTGTTTCCAAGGTTGTGACCAAAAGTGCGCTGACAGTGTCCAAGAGAGGGCAGAATAACATCATTCAACACTGCATACATTGATGAAAAAAAGTACATTGATGAAAAAAAAACTGGCTTCAACTTTACCTTTACCATAATAACATCCTGTGAACGAGAAGGTGAACAAATGCTAAATGTTTATGAAAATCTAATTTCACAAAATATCCGAAATATAGGCGAGAATAATAATTTCTTAATCCAGCTCCACTAAAATCCCATAGCGACAGCAACAACAACAATAACACGAAATATGATTTGTCACAGCGTTATCAATATTTCAAGTTTCAATACTACACAAAGTAAAAGAAAATTGAAAGGGAGGATGCTTGTTGAAGCGCTGAAGGAACTCTCCAAGCGCACACCTTACAATTTTGTTTATAAAAACTTACGACCCGATTTCTGAAGCCTTAAAATTGTGTCTTTCAGAAGCATTTTAAGTCAGAGATAATCTTTGATTAAGGTTCTTAAGATTCAGACAATAATAATAATAGTACAAAACACTTATATAGCGCTTAATACGAAGTGTTTCTAAGCGTTCTGTGCATTATTACCCGGCTATAGCATGGCTACCATTCGGCGCTCACTGCATTCAAGGAATTTCTTCCTACCGGTACCCATTCACCTCACCTGGGTTGAGTGCAGCATAATGTGGATAAATTTATTGCTGAAGGAAATTGACGCCATGAGTGGGATTCGAACCTACGACCCTTCGATTGAAAGGCGAGAGTCAGAACCACTTCACCACGACGCTCCATGAGTAAAATCGGGAAAATGGCATAATGCAAGCTGTATCATAGGAAGCAACATCAAATCTGCTCCCAGTTGGATAGAAGTCGGAGAAGTTTGTGCAGTCAGAGCAGTCTTAACCCATTTTCATCCGTTTCCCAAGGATTTTTCATTTGATTTGAAGCCTTTCTCTGCTGTGTTCTCATTTTTTTAAATTCATTTTTGCTTAGTTCAGGAGACAAGGGGTTAGGATTGTTTGCAAATTGCAACTGAAGGTTATCAACGCATTGAAGAAATATATGTTGAATATCCATATGGGTGCTTAGAATGAGAATCGGGGATGATTTATTTGTCAAATTCCAATGTTAAATACGATTTAGCTCATCGTCAGCACATATATGACTGGGGGAGTTCTCCCTAAAGGTTGACTCGCACATTTGCGTTTTTAATCTGCGTTGGCCTACCATTTTGGGAAATTAAATACCCTCCCTGGACGCACAGCGTACGCAGATCAGACGGTGGACCGACGCTCGGCTTGCGCTCGACGAGTGTACGACGAGCATCAGTCCACCGTATGACCTGCGTCTTTGTGCGCCGAGGGATTGTTTTTAATTTCCAAAAACGGTAGGCCAACGCAGATTAAAAACGCAAAGGTGTGAGTAGGCCTGTAGGTGTGTTAAGAATTCAAACGCTGAAAACATTTTTTTGGGGGAGGGCGACTAATATAAAGTATTCTTTCATAAGGATGCAATCTCGATCCTCTTGTGGGGTAAAATTTAAACCTATGTTCCTTCAAAAAAATGTAGTCTACCTTTCTTCATTTCATAATCACCAGCCTTGATGTTAACACTCTTACTGCAATCTGAGGTGATTAAGGTCTTAAAACTGTCTTTTCTTTCGTCCGAGAAAGACGAAGAAAATCAGTGTTTAATGTGCCAATGAATAATGTTTAGCCCCATTAGCAGATAAACAGGATCAAGCTCTTATTCCACGTATTAAGTTTCATGGATAGACGCAATAATGTATTTACAAATTAAAGTAAACAGCAACGAATTTCTAAACCAAATCTTATTCCTTTCGTAATCGGAGTGCAATAATGCGATTTTGTGAGTTTATACATTTTTAATATTGTTGAAATAGGCTATTGAATCTTGATGTCTTTATTTTCTTATACCAGCTTTGTGTATAATAGCGTTATCTAACAGGGCAGTCACACCGACAGACTGACCCCATAATGCTATCAAACCGCTACAACTGTTATTAATGACTTATTCCGTCTGAAATCTTATTTCTGAAATCATATTTTCTAAATCTTAGGGCCAACTAAAACCTTTCTGTTTTTAACCTGCGTTGGCCCACCGTCTGCGAAAATTTCAAAGCGCTCCCCGAGCGCTCAGTATACGCTGATCATATCGGTGCACCGTCTGACCACCGCGGTGGTGCTTGCGCTCAAGGAGCGTACGCCGAACGTCAGTCCACCGTATGACCTGCGTCCTTGTATGTCCAGGGAGCGTTTTTAATTTTCAAAATCGCTGGGCCGACGCAGGCTATAAACACAAAAAAATGTGAGTCGGCCTTTAATCTCAATTGAACAAATTTTCTTTATCAATCTCAATTGTGAAAAAAAAACATTAAATAAAACATTGATTTATAGGTCATAGATAGAATTTAACAAAATTCAGTTTGGCAGCAGAGTGGGACCAGTCTGTAGGTGTGACTGCCCCATTAATCCAACTCTGTCTGTCACGATGGTCTATTTTGTTCATCCTATAGAAGAACAAAATCAGGATGGAAATGTGGAGTCCTATATCCGATTAGGGAAGTAAAGCCCCGGTCACATAGGACCCCGGAAGCAACACGATTCACCCCGACTCGTTGTTCTGAGGCAGTTAACTGTGAATTANAGTTCATCGCACAGATTTCATCGCACAGAGTTCATCGCTCGCTATTCCGTAAATAGTACAAAAGACTATTTACAGATTTTATCCGTAAATAGTTCTTCGATATTAAGATAGTTGGTTTATTTTTAATCATGTGACATTCATTAAACCAATCAATGAACAGAGATAAATGTATCCTGTATATAATATTATCACACCAACAAACTGACCCCTTCACGCTATCCAACCGCTACAACAAAATTCTAGTTATTAGTGTCTTATTCCGATTGAAAGCTTTTTTCTGATATCTCATTTTTTCAATCTTAAGGCCGACTCACACCTTTGCTTTTTTAACCTGCGTTGGCCCACCGTCTGCGAAAATTTCAAAGCGCTCCCCGAGCGCTCAGTATACGCTGACCATATCGGTGCACCGTCTGATCACCGCGGTGGTGTTTGCGCTTAAGGAGTGTATGCCGAACGTCAGTGTGACGTATATCCTGCGTCTTTGTGCGTCCAGGGAACGTTTTTAATTTTCAAAATCGCTGGGCCGACGCAGGCTAAAAATGCAAAGGTGTGAGTCGGCCTTTAATCTCAATTGAACAAATTTTTGTATCAATCTTAATTGTGAAAAAAAATAAACAAAACATTGATTTATAGGTCATAGATAGAATTTAACAAAATTCCGTTTGGCAACAGAGTGGGACCAGTCTGTAGGTGTGACTGCCCCATTAATCCAACTCTGTCTGTCACGATGGCCTAGTTAGTTCATCCTAGAAGAAAAAAAAATCAGAATGGAAATGTGGAGTCGAATATCCGATTAGGGAAATTAATGTACAGCTCGGGAAAAATATTAGACCACCCCCTTTTTGTTGAGCTCTACTTTTGTGGATGTGGATGTGGAAAAGGCGCAATATGAATTCGAGTATCATCATTATTATCATTATCATCATTATTATCATTCATATTAGTTTTATTGTTATTATTATTATTATTATGGATATTATTATCATTATTATTATTATTATTATTATTATTACTATTATTATCATTATTATTATCATTAGTAGTAGTAGTAGTAGTAGTGGTAATAGTAGTAGAAGTAGTAGTAGTAGTAGTAGTAGTAGTAGTAGTAGTAGTAGTAGTAGTAGTAGTAGTTAAATGGCCGAGCGGGTATATCTGCAATTACTTTGACAATGTTAATAAAGCATGTTAATTAAAGAGGAATGATTACCCTTTGTCTTGATAAACATAAGAACTATAGTTTACCTATCCATGAAAAATATAGTTAATGGAAAAAATCCAAGGAAAAGAAGACGACGAAAAATGACAAAGAAGACAAACAAAATGGAAAGAAAATGATAATAACATGTGAAGAAGAAGAAGAAGAAGCATAAGAAGAGGAAGAAGAAGAAGGCGGAGTGGAGAATAAGAAGAGGAATAAGTAGAAGAGGAAGGTAAAGAAGAAGAAGAAGAAGAAGAAGAAGAAGAAGAAGAAGAAGAAGAAGAAGAAAAAGAAGAAGCAGAAGCAGAAGAAGAAGAAGAAGTAGAAGAAGACGAAGGAGATGATGATAATGAAGCAGAAGAAAAAAAGAAGAAGAAAAAAGAAAGAAAGAAAGAAAGAAGGAAAGAAAGAAAAAGAAGTAAAAGTAGAAGGAGCAACTTGTGTAAGCATGATATGACCTAATCTACAATCAAGCATTGTCCAGAAATCCGTTTGCCTCTAGATTGAGGTCAACGATTTTAAGCATCGCCCACTGAAGTCTCTTAACAGCCGATTCCAACAAATAATCTCGGTAAATCTTCACCCTAATACCGAGACACAACGAGCTTTATAAAAAGATAGAAACAGATTTAGATTATTCAACCATCAAGGGCTTTTAGCTCAAAGTCTTAGAGCAAAGCTATTAAAGCCCAAGTATAGTTTTGGTAAATATTAAGAAATATTAAATTTTGGGATGTTTATCATGACATATCATTCTTATATACATTTTGAGAGTATAGCATATATTTTTAACGAACTGATTCTGTTGAAAGCTT
>BQKZ01002350.1:49489-56989 GCA_036244855.1 Temnopleurus reevesii | reverse complement strand
TTTTCGTTTTAATTAATTTACCATTCTATCTTAAGTATCTTAAGCCCCGGTCACATAGGGCCCCGGAAGCAACACGATTCTTTGTTCTGAGGCAGTTAACTGTGAATTAACAAAGAGTCGTGTTGAATTGTATTGCTTCTGGGCCTCTATGTGACCGGGCCTTAGATACAAATTGCTAAGACATACAGAAATCGCTGTAATTATACACTAGCTAAAAAAATGTTATTGCTATGATAACAGATTTTAGATTATCAGGGCGCCGAAATTGCTAATTGCAAAGCATTTAGTGACCCCTACCGCGCCTCCTGAAAGGAAGACTCTACCCAAAAATGATATCTCTTCAACAGCAGCAGAAAAATCAGATGAGCAGAACAAAAAAGTTTGAGTAAAATCGGACATTTAATAAGAAAGTTATGAATGTTTTAATATTTAGACAAATTGGCAACTGATGACGTCACGGGTGTGCAACTGACTATTTATGATATTGTCTTGTCTTTCCGTTTACGCCCACAATCAAAGTTGATTATTACGGCATTTTAGGTGTAGATCGCGACCAGACTAATTTCTATCCAATCATTTTATGGCAATTAATTTGCGTATCCGTTTGTCCTTAGGTACCATTAAGTACTTAATGACCAATATTAAGGTAAGTTAACTCAAGTACAGATAGATAATATTATACCCTGATGTACCCTTATTGCAATATAATCAGATTCATAATGATAACTTTCAATCAAGGTTAAGTGATCACAAAATTATATTGATCATTTTATTATTATTATTATTATTGTTATTATTATTATTATGTTATACTTATGTAGGCCTCAACAATAATTAATGACAATGTATATATATTTATATACATGTATACATACATTATACACATACACACATACATGTTATATATGTTTTTTTGTTTTTTGTTTTTTGTGAGTTTTTTTTTTTTTTTTTTTTAAATATATTTATAAAAAATAATGTTTCGTTGAACATATTTACACACTGACCATTGACACAAATGTATCAAAGGTCGTTGCTGCAACTGCCTTTTCCGGGAGCGCATTCCAGTTTTTCACAGTTTGGGGAAGGAATGATCCAGCCCTGTACTGGGTCCTGCAAGTAATGATTTGGAATTGCTTGCTATGGGAGCGACGTTGACGGGGAGGTAATGGGACTAATTTTAACTTGATTGTTGGGCAGTGGGCTTGGTCATTGATAATTCTGTACAGCATTGATAACCGGGATATTTGCCTCCGATGTTCCAGAGATGTCCAGCCGAGGGAGTCGATCATTTTAGTTACGCTAGATGTGTTATGGTACTTGCCTAACACGAATCGCGCAGCTCGTCTTTGAATAGACTCTAGTTTATTGCTGTGTTTCAGCGATGTGGAATCCCAAACACATGATGCATACTCGAGTACAGGTCTCACGAATGCATCATATGCTCTCTCCTTGACTTTGCTTGAATTGATCTTAAGATTTCTCTGCAGGAAACCCAGTGTTTTGCTGGCCTTCATGTAGGTATTATTGATATGAACATCCCATCCCATGTTCTGTTGGAGTGTGACACCGAGGTATTTAACAGCAGTTACATTTTCAAGGGTATGACCATGTAGTTTGTATGAGGGTTCCAATTGTCGTCTACTCCTGGTGATCGACAAGCATGAGCATTTTGTAGGATGGAACATCATGTCCCAGTTCTCCTCCCAAACTGTAAGGCGCTGTAGATCTTTTTGTAGCTCCTCCTGATCATTGATGTTATGCACTGTTCTGTATACTACTGTGTCGTCAGCAAATAAACGTACGCTTGAGGTCAGGTTCTCGGGCAGATCATTAATGTAAGCAAGAAACAGACAGGGTCCGAGGACCGACCCTTGGGGCACACCTGATCTCACGTTGACAAATGATGACTTGTTTCCATTCACTAGTACAGCTTGACGCCTATTTGTTAAGAAACTGGATATCCAAGACGCAGTTGATCCTCTAACGCCGTAGCAATGAAGCTTATGGATCAGTAAACTGTGGTTCACTCGGTCGAATGCCTTGGCGAAATCCATTACTACAATATCAGTTTGCTTTCCACTCTCCAGATTGTGAGATAACTCTTCTGTAAACTCAAGGAGCTGCGTGGTACAGGATCGTAGTTTGCGGAAACCATGTTGCTGATCAGCCAGAACATCATTTCCTCAAAACTTGAACTGTATGATATCCACATGATAGATATGTGGATCCCCTATATTTGCATGTTTACAATTATACAAATTGTGTATCTTTCTATAAAAATGATGAATTTTGCGCCATAAACATAAAGAAAATCCTGGTTTGTTGTGCACCCATGATTTCATCAAATTGTCAAATAAACATGTACGAAAATATTCACTGATTTGCTCATTTGTTCAACTCTTTAAAAATCCTCGCTTTAGCTTTTTCTATATACTTGTGTGTTCACTTCATTTCCTTGTCATTTTGCTTATGATTAAGATTCTGCTATGATCGAAAGCTCAAGCTCTTTTTTGACTTCACTTTCTTTAAAAATCCATAACTTTTTAATTACTTGTCCGATTTTCTTGAAACTTTTTTGTTCTGCTCGTCAATTTTTTCTGCTCCTGATAAGAAATTATCTTTTTTGGGGGGTAGACTCTTCTTTGAAGAAGGGATTGGTGAGGGTCTTGAAGGCTGCGGAATGATTACGGATCCATCCTTGTGAGTTTAGCATGCGTGTATCGATTCTGCATGCGTTTTAAAAAGAGTCATGTTGAATCCTTACTCGGAAATTTACATTCATCCATTTTTAGAATTTGTATGCACAACGTGATTAGGGAGTTGTCCGCTAGTGTGTCTTAATTTCTACAAAATTGCCGACCGCAGGGATCATTGAATACTGATTTGACAATTCATATTCTTTGTTTATTCATCTGATATTTCTTCATTCAATGGAAGCCAGATAATTCTAGGGGTTAGACCCGAGGGTCATAGGTTCGAATCCCACCAATGGCGTTAATTTTCTTCAGCAAGAAATTCATCCACGTTGTGCTGCACTCAACCCAGGGGCCTGTAACATAAAAGAGATGCAATTAATCTTGTAATTGATTGCATCTCTTTGATACACATTTTGCCATAGACTTACAATAAATATTTATTGTAAGTTTAATTGCATCTTTTATGTTACAGGCCCCTGGTGAGGTATATGGGTACCGGTAGGAATTAGAAATTCCATGAATGCAGTAAGCGCTGAATGGTAGCCATGCTATTGCCGGGTAACGATGCACAGAGCGCTCAGAAACACTTCGTATCAAGCGCTATATAAATGTTGCGTATCATTAATATCATTATTATTATAATAATAGATGCAATTTATATAGCGCACGTATCCACCCTGCTGAGTGCTCAAGGCGCTTTACATTATTATTACCCTTGCTTTAGCCCAGCAGCCATTCACGGCGCACTTATTTCAAAGAATAACTATTCCTGCCAGGTCCCCATTCACCTCACCTGGGTTGAGTGCAGCACAATGTGGATGAATTTATTGCTGAAGGAAATTGACGCCATGGGTAGGATTATTATTATTATTATTATTATTATTATTATTATAATTATTATTATTATTATTATTATTATTATAATTATTATTATTATTATTATTATTATTATTATTATTATTATTATTATAATTATTATTATTAGTTTCCCTTTAATTTTCGTTATTTTTTTTTTGTAATTCAGCTGCTTAAGAGGGAGGAAGTGAAATACATCGTTCAGGACGGCGAGGTGGAGCCTCAATCAGTTGCATCATGGGGGCTAGACCGTGTTGATCAAAGAGCCTTGCCCTTAGACGGATATGCCGACTATGGAGGTAAATATTCATATTCATGAAGTTTCGTTTTCCTAACTTTATTACAAATATACATTTTTTCACCAAAAAAACACATTTTCCTATAAAGCATTCGCCTCACGAATCCTTGATACAGCTGCGCCTGTCCACCTCTCCTTTTCTTGTCCATCTCTCCACTTCTGCCCTTCCCTATTTCACTATTCATAACGTTTGTAAAGGTATGGTCACACCGGCCGAGCGGAGCCTTGGCGGTCCTTTAGCGGAGACAAAAATTCATTACCGCTCGTAACCGTTTACCATCGCTAAACATCCACCAGTGCACCGCTGGATCAGCTCTCCAATCTGTCATGGTCCCTAGTTCCGCTCTAAAATGCAAAAGGTTTTGAGCCGCACAAAGGATTGCGAGCGATAAGAAGAGGGCAATTTCCGCTCTGGCAAAGTTCACCGCCGCTTAAACACCGCCCAAGCACCGCTAGACGCAAGTTTGTGGCCGCTTGGATCCGCTCGGTCAACGCAGAGCGACATCATGCACATGCGTGCTTTGGTTCGCCAGAAGTTTAACCCAAAAGCCATGCCCCACTTTGGGTCGTCTTTGAAAAGATGATTCTGTACATTGGTTAGGGTCTTGCATGGAATTTTATTCTTTGAATTCCATTGTGTGAAGTACACTGCGTAGCACCTGGGAAATATTCCAGCTGTCACGACAGTGCATTCAAACAAAAGAATATCAAATTGATTAAAATTCCGTTGCACCATATGCGATTGCTTTGTTGTTTGAGGTCTCAGTGGGAAGCAATGCAGATTTCTGCGTTGGCCTAGCGGATCCAAGCGTCCACCAACCACCGTCTGGCGGTACCAGGGCAGTTTTGGAGCGGCCATGAACTTTGCCAGAGCGGTAAGTCCCCTCGCTTCTTTCCGCTCGCAATATTTTGTGCAGCTCAAAACTTTCATAGCGGTAGGGGGGACCATAAGCGGTGGTCGGGCGGAAACCTGCGTTGACTTAGCGGAGGCGAACTTATGTTAAACGGCGGTGAACGGTTACGAGCGGTGATGAATTCTTGTCACCGCCCAGGACAGCTATTTATCACCGCCCATCCGATATGACCAGGCTATAGAAAAAGCGGTGATAGATGGGCGGAGGTAAGCGTTTTACAAAAGAGATCAATTGTTCTACCCACTTTGTGAGCGGTGACGAGCGTTGCCGAAATTAAATCCCCTATTCTTTCCGCTAAAGGACCGCTAAAGCTCCGCTCGGCCGGTGTGACCACACCTTAAGATGCATCTCCGTACTCCACCATTTCTTTATTTGTTACTTTTCCATCCTTATTTAATTTGATTATTCCTTATTTCTTAATACGACTATAATCGTTTTCTTTAGTGTAACATTAAGCCGAGGGTGTGCGTATCACAAGCCTTGCTTCTTCCAGCACACCCCTCTATTTCAAATTCATAATCTGCTTTGTCGTTTAATCCAACCCTTTATTTGTAAACAATTATCATGTAAATATCTGAATGCGATTTTTCTTTGTAATTTTGTTTCAATTTATGTTTGCTTGATATTGTTCATATTTACTTTTTTGCAATGTTGTATGTTTTTGAAATGGAAAATAAATAAATCAAATCAAATCAAATCAAATCAAATCATGAAGAGTCTATCTCCAAAAATAATTTTTTGAAGGTGTAGAAAAATTGATAAGCAGAACAAAATAAGTTTGGCGAAAATCGGACAAGTAATAAGAAAGTTATGAACTTTTAAAAACTTGAAAAGATGAGATAAGATCAGTAAAAAAAATTTAAGATGTTGCCAATTTGATGACATCATGGGTGCACTTTTAACCAGAATTTTCTTTATATTTATGCTGAAAAAAATCATCATTTTTAAAGAAGGATTTAAAGTTTGAACGTAAACATGCAAATAGGGGATCGAAGTATCTGTCAACGAAGATATTCTAAAGTTAAACTTTTGATGAAATCATATCTTTGGAGAAAAAGTAACATTTTACAACATTGATAAGAATCAGTTGCCAATTTGTCTAAATATTTAGACATTCACAACTTTCTTATCAATGGTCCGATTTTTTTCCGTTCATCTGATTTTTCTGCTCCTGTTGAAGAAATACTATTCTTGGGTAGACTCTTCTTTTAAAAAGAAAACCGGGGCGTTGTTTCATCAGGAGAAGAGAGACTTTAAAGGGTTACTATTATGAAAATACAAGTAGATCTGTTTTGATGTATTATACCATTATCAATACCCTTTTCAGTGAAAGAGGGCCCAAATGTGTTTCATATATTTTACAACATTTTTTTTTTCATTTTTATGTTGCCTTAGTAGGGAACGCCCATAAAAATTTCTTTCAAATGTCAATCATGTTGTGACATCACATGAGTCAAGTTTGTTCACCTTGCTAGATCATGTTTCAGAGCTGGTTCTGTAAATAACAAACGGAAATATGTGGATCAATGCAGGGATTTCAATTCAAGTGATTGCGCATTCCAATTCCCTTTCATTGATCCACAAATTTCCTTTTGTTATTTACAGAACCAGCTCTGAAACATGATGTAGCAAGGTGAACAAACTTGACTCTTGTGATGTCACAACAGGATTGACATTTGAAAGAAATTTTTAGGGGCGTTCCCTACTAAGCCAACATAAAATTGAAAAAAAAAATATTATTAAATATATGAAAAACATTTTGACTCTCTTTCACTGAAAAGGGTATTGATAATGGTATAATACATCAATACAGATCAACTTGTATTTTCATAATAGTACCCCTTTAATAGGAACTTTAAAGGTCGACTCACACATTTGTGTTTTTCGCCTGCATCGGAAGAGCGTTTTTTTTTAAATCAAAGTTGCTCCATTGATGCGCGAAGACGTAGGTCAGACGGTAGGCTGACGTTCGGTGTATGTTCCTTGATCGCAGGCCCGACGTCAGTCCACTGTCTGATAAGCGTATACTGTGCGCTCGGGAAGCGTTTTGATGTTTAAAAAAAAAACGCTTGGACGGTGTGAGTCGGCCATTAGAACGACTGACATGAGTTTTGGGACTGAAGACGCGCAACATTATGAATCATTCGGCACAAGAACGGATGCCAGTCGTTCTTAATGTTTTCCTTATCTTGTTGAAACCCAGGTGGCTCTGCCAGTATGGTCGACGTCGGTACACTCTGTAGTAATAAAGCGACAGTGGTACGCTTTATTATTCAATTTTCTTAGTTATCTTATCAGTGCCTATATGATTTTTTTTTAAATTCTTTGTTGTATTTTCATCAGTCTGAATGTAATAACATAGGTCAGACAGCGTGATTTTATTTTTTTTTCTATTTTTTTTTAAATAATTCATAATACGAAGCCCCTCGAGCCCTCAGCAGAGTGTATACGTGCGTTATATAAATTGCATATATTATTATATTATTAGTATTAGTATTATAATAAAATTTCAATGTCTGATAATATCTTTGATATCTATTGTAGGTAATGGTGGGGCAGGTGTAAAGGTCTATGTGATTGACACCGGTATATATCCTCAGAGCTTATACTTTGAAGGGAGAGCTCAGTCAGCATTTGATGCTTTTCCTGATGAGGGCAATGCGGTGAGTCATGGGCAGTGTGCGGGTTTAAAGTCCCGGTCACATAGAGGCCAGTGGCGGATCTACGGGGGGGGGGG
>BQKZ01002350.1:0-22344 GCA_036244855.1 Temnopleurus reevesii | reverse complement strand
TGATCATGAAGCTATTGTGAATGCTTGAATAAAGTTGCTTACTTTGTTCCAGTCGTTTGTCCATTCTGCTCACAGTGAAAGCGCTCCTATTTCTATGAAAATTAAATCTGCTCAGTCATGAACTTTCTCAAAGTTGGAAACAAGTGGATTAGCAGTATGACAGATGCATGATGGAAGCCATTGAATTTAATGTGTAATTTGTTCACGCAATCGTGTGAGGCTTGTTGGTCTAGTGGCATGATTCTCGCTTTGGGTGCGAGAGGCCCCGGGTTCGATTCCCGGACAAGCCCTGTGGATTTTTATTCTTCCAGTTGGATTTATGCTTTTTTAATAATTTTCTGTGGAAGAAATGTCACTAATGCTCAGCGAAATAATATCAAAGAGTCAGAAACATTCGAAAGCAGTGACAGAAAAAATAAATTATCGAGTATTTTTCATCAGACCGAATTAAATGCTTTAACGAAATGCCAAAAACATTAGAACTAAGAGAATACGATCGGGCTTGTCCGGGAGTCGAACCCGGGACCTCTCGCACCCTAAGCGAGAATCATACCACTAGACCAACAAGCCTCCCATGTCTGTCTTGCGTTTTCATTAAGATTTCAACAATCCGTTCTTAAAAATGGTCGACTTAAACAAATCTTCTTGGCAATAAAAAGCTTTGGTCATTCAGCGCACAATAGTTATTGTTCATTGAATGTGTTCTTTGTGCTCGTAAACAGTCATTATATTGGTAATTACTATAGTAGCAAGAAACAGGTTTTAATCGCAATTTTCGCTCATTTAAAACTTTGCCCTCAACTCCTACAAATTAACATTGTATGCAATTATTAACCTGTAGTATCAGGAGATAAAATAAATGCACTTTCTGTTAATCTAAAACAGAGGGAATGGAACATAGGTATTGCGACATGTATTGGTAATGCCGAAAAATTTGACTAAAACTTTAGGATCGGGCTTGTCCGGAAGTTGAACACGGGACCTCTCGCACCCTAAGCGAGAATCATACCACTAGACCAACAAGCCGCATATATTAACGCTATTTTCCCATAATACTATAATAGGTAATTTTTACTGACAAAGACTTGAGTTTTTGTGTCACCAGCTCTTACAAACACTCTGAACAGAAGGGACAAATGACTGGGACAAAGTAAACAACTTTGTTCAAGTATATACACAATAGCCTCATGATAACAAATGGAAAGTCCGAGGTGAAACTCTTGTTCAACATTTTTCCACAAAATCAGAAGGATGAAAATTTATTTGGTGTCTCTCTAGCTATTGTTATTGCTTGAATTTATGTTGTTTCCTTTGTCACAGGCCTTTGTCATTTCTGCTCACAGTGAAATATCTGTGAGAGTATAAAGCTTTGTGCCAGGCAGTACAAAGAGGTAAAACCCATGGACATTCAATCTTTAGTACATGAAAAGCGTCATTGACATTGTCATGATTGTAATCTCAATAACATACACATTTGCTTAATTTGATCCTATATTTTACCGCCAATAAGGCCATGGATTGGAAAAAAAACAGTCTGTTATGAGAGGATACTGAATTACACATTGATATTAGTACAAACATGGTAAATACAAACTGTGTGTGCAAAGAAGAAATCAATGAATTGAATGATGCAAATTTAATGTGCAGTTCTGGATGTTCTCATCAAATGCGCGCATGTTTAGGAATCGGTAACTATCATTATATCAAAGGAGCAGTTGCGATGGATTTCCATGTGTTAGGTCTTTGATATGTGTTATATATCAGGAGCAGAAGATCAATGAAGTGTGATGTCACAATTCATAGTCATAGTCGTCATAATTTCAGCCATATGTAGTTAAAAATTTGTGATCCATGCAGCACTCCCTGTCAATAAGAGTCCCATTATCTTCCAGCACGCCTTACACAAGCACATCTTTAGTTTAGACTCTAACAAAAATTAGTGTCGTCTCTCTTCGAAACTCTATGCTCATACCAATCAAATTTTATATCAGGCTTGTTGGTCTCTGTGTATTATGATTGTTGGTTAGCTTGCGAGAGGTCCCGCGTTCATTTGTCATCACTATCATCAGTAACAGCATCATCACCACAAATATTAACATCATCTTCCTCATCTGCATAATTTCTACTATTATCATCATCATCATCATTATAATTGCCATCATCATCATCATCATCATCACCATTACTATCATCATCATCATCTTTATTATCTTCATCATCATCATCATCATCATCAACATCATCATTATCAACATCACCATTGTTACCATCATCATCATTATCACCATCACCATTATTAACATGATCATCATCATCAACATCATCACCATCATCACCATCATCATCATCATCATCATCATTTTCAACATCAACATCATCATCATCTTCATCATCATCTCCATCATCATCATCATCATCATCATCATCATCATCATCATCATCATCATCATTTTCATCATTATTCGTCTTCGTCACCATTATCACCATTATCATCAACAACAGTACCACCATCAGTATCATCATCATCGTCATCACCACCACCATCATCTTAATCATTATCATCATCATCATCATCATCATCATCATCATCATCATCATCATTTTCATCATTATTCGTCTTCGTCACCATTATCACCATTATCATCAACAACAGTACCATCATCATCATTATCATTATCATCATCACCATCATCACCATCATCATCACCATCACCACCATCATCATTACCATCATCATCATCATCACCATCATCGTCACCATCACCGACATTATCATCACCATCACCACCATCATCATCACCACCACCACCACCAACATCATCATCATCATCATCATCATCATCATTCCCACCACCACCATCGTTTGAATCATTATCATCATCATCATCATCATCATCATCATCATCATTTTCATCATCATCATCATCATTATCATCATCATCATCATCATCATCATCATCATCATTTTCATCATTATTCGTCTTCGTCACCATCATCTCCATTATCATCATCATCACCACCACTTTCATCATCAGCAGCAGCATCATCATCATTATTCATATCGTCATTATCGTGATTGATATCAAGTAACAAATAGAACCACATCACTAGGCTTGTTGGTCTTGGGGCAGGATTCTCTGCTTATCAGATGCAAATTTTATGCGTACTCTATGCACAGCCCTAAAGCTTTTTCAAGGCTTGCCCTACAAAGCAACAAGTAGTTTATGCAAACTGGATTCCAAGTACTGCAGTTCAATTGTTACTAATGGTTTGAGAAATACCGGTATGGAATTACGTTCGTCGGCAAGAAACATACATAAATTTGAATCTATTACTAAATCAAACTCTTAGAGAATCATCTTGCAAGACCAACAAACATTTCTATCCAAAGTAGTACTCGTACACGGTTAGAAAAAGCGGTGTAATATTGCACCTTCCAACACTGGAAGCTCCCTTTCAGTGCAACGTTGCATCTTTTCCTAACAGTGCCTGCATTTTTTTTAAATTAATACAGTCGTTGAAAAAGGGCAACAGCTATGAGAGATCGTTACATTCTAAGCCAAAAGCTCTCCCGACTGAGGTGGCGATGGACGGATTCATGCATAAGACATCAAATATAGAATCAGTATCAATTATTAAAGAGTGACAACACATTTCGTAGAATAATTCAATGAACCCGATTGTTGCTAAGTCCATCGTTCAATAAGAGCAATATCCACTCAATTAATATAGTCTCTGGCTTTGAATAAAGTGATCATCCATAGTACTGATTCTTTTGAATATTGCACTTTTATGAAACGGGTGCAATATCATATCCTAAAAGGTGCTCACAGTTTTGCATTTAGTTTGTACACTGAAAGGTGCAAAATTGTACCTTTATTTAAGTGTGTATGAAAGTTTCACTGGCAAAAGATGACCACTCAGCAAACCTGTATGAAGTATATTTACATTTATTCCTCACTTCAATAACGAGTCATCGATCTCCCTATTAACTTTCTTTTCGTTTATTGCTCTTTGAAATATCTCAAACTTTTACATAATCTTCGTATAATCTTGACTAATTATCTCAATAAATACCTGCAAACGATGTCTTTCAGAAAGAGGTAATTCAACGACTATTGCTCTTTAAAGTAATACCTGAACAATATTAGTTTGCAGAAATATTGAAATTTTGTTTCCCTATAAGGATAAAAATTAAAATAATTTTACACATAGCTTCAAACTGAATTGAATGAGCAAAGCAAGTCCACATGCTTTCGGCATGAAGAAAATAGAGATTTAGACAAATAACTTTCAAGTTTCATCATGCTCACAATGTAAAAGCTCGACAAATAGCGAGTTCAGTCTCGATACACTAACAAGAACTAAATCTTTTTGTTTGCAAGGATTTCATCATTCTAGACATCACATGAAGACGTAAGTGATAAATGTAAACTGTCATTAAAAAAAAAGACATGTCCTTTTTTTTTAATTAACCATCAGTTTAGATTAAAAGAAAAGAAATCAACAAAGATACAAATTCATCTTCAAAAAGTCAAAATCCCCACCCCACATAAAAGAAACATTGCGCTTTTAAACCGTAGATATTCGCAACATATTTGCAACGCCATGATTTCTTTAGCATTCCGAATACTTTGTTTTGACATATTATTTGCAAAAGTCAGTTGCTAAATAAAATATAGATTTTAGTGAAAAAGATATGATGAAAACAATTTTAAAACGAATTCACATACATGTATTTGCAATTGTGAGATGATAGCATTTCATTCACGTCCTGTCCCCTACGCCTACATCCCGTAGAAAACAATTTTACAAAAGAGACACCTGCTGTAGGTTGTAATTTGTATAGAAGTGTCATGAAATACCAAAACAACACAGATACACAAACCATGAGGGCTTTACAAAACGTCATGAAATACAGCGATCAACGTGTATATTAAATGAAATTCGTCAATATTTGTTTCACCTTTACAAATTGATTGTTTAATGGATAGCCATGTTTATCATGAAATTTCAATTCGAATTTCTTGATAATCTCATGCATAGAAATTGACAGTTTCGGTTCGAATTCGTTTTGTAAATTATCACAACTATAATTACAGCTGACAGATATGTTTACGTCACAAAAATAATATTGAAACAGAGCTTCGCAATCGAAAGATATTTTAGAATACAATCTCGAAAATAGTTACATTGCATATAAATTTGGAAGAAATGATGAATAGGTATATCCTTCGGAAATTGTCAAAAGGAAATGTTTAACTGTTAACTATTTTCACAAATAAGAACTCTATTGTGTCCATAAATCCGCAAAATACTAGTCATACAGGGAATACTGTAGAAAGTAACATTGCTTTAAAGAATTTTCAAAAACTAAATTGGTTGGCAAAATATATCATTATCACAAATTATCGTAGTGCTAAATTAATAATAGACATTTAACTATTATGTACTTGATATTCAAACATTCGTTTTTCAATATGAAATCCGTATGAAACATTTTTACTTCAATGACATGATACATTAAGCCTGTCTATAGGAATATGATTGGTTTCAGATGATTTCATTAACAATTGAACAAAAAGACATAGATCTTCAAGACTGAAAGAAAAGCTATGTTAAAATTAATATCATCAGTATCATCGGCAATTTGTTAATCATCAAAACCATAATAGTACAACGCAGTGATGCATGATCCTCATTAATAAAAACGTTGATCACCATAATTGTAAACCAAAGAATACTCTTCGTCAATAAATGTTAAGGTGAGTGAAAATTTGTGTTCCAAGACAAACGAGTACAACAAAACACAATAAAAATTGTATAATGAAATCAAGCAGGTTAGCGGAAATGTTATTAACTTATAAAACATTGTCTTACAGTGTCAAAACTACTGACAAAACCTCGATCTTTCTTGCCGTATAGCGGAGTAGAAGAGATTACGCAACGTCAATCATCTTGAGAAAGATTCTCAAATATTTGCACAATCAATTTTCCCGCCTTTTATTGATTGAAATGTTTAGATTGAGATTAAGAATCCATTTCATCTCCGACTAAAGGCATCTCTTGAAACGGAAATTGCATTCATCTTCACGCGATGATCCTCTTTGTAAAAAGCTTCAAGGTTGAGTTGGCCTCTTCCGAAAAAAAGAGGGTCTGTGACCTTGTAAGTTTTTCAAGTCTTGCCGCTTAGCTTACTTCGCGACGACGTGCGTTTCATCTCCTTCGTCTTCGCGGTGGACGACGGCGCACGCTGCTCAGCATCAGCCTTACCTGGAACGTCGCTGGAACGTCGGAGGCGAATCCCTTTTCCGCCATCTTTAGCGTCATCATCGTCGTCGTCATCATCCTTCCGCGGTTTGTCTTGTTCTTCCATGATCCAGCGTAGGATCCTCAGCCCGCGGTCCTGCGGTGACTCCTCCCCGGCCGTGCTCAAAGCCCGTTCTGTAATCGGAGCCAGGAAGTTCCCCTCGTCTAGAACATCATCATCATCATCCCCGCCATCGCTGAACACGGGGAAGGAATCGGATAACCCATCAATGAGGACATCATCAACCGCGTCGGTATCCTCGTCACCGGTCGGGATACCCCCGATGATTGGCTGATCGATCATCTCGCTGCAGTGCTGGTCGTCGTTGTAGATAAAGTTGAAGGTCTTATGTGTCGGGCGCAAGGTCTCTGGTTCTTGGCGGGAGATGTTTATCAGGGGTGGGGCGGATTTGCAGAACCCGTCCCTCCCACGAGGCGTGCTCGTGTTATTCTGAGTCGTGGTCACTAACAGGTTCGTCGACGGCCCCGTCACGGACTGCCTCCTCACCGCCACTAAAGTATTCCGGCTCGTGTTCACATCGAGCATGGTCGGCGGCTGTCGTCGCCGGGAAGTCGCGACGGTTGTCCGTTTCGCCATGTCGTTTTCACAATCAATGTCCACTCCTTCTCTGATCTCGGTGCTTAATACCGACTTCCTACGGATGCCTAATCGAGAGGTCCCCGGCAACGACCCGCGTCGTCGTTGACGTAAATTCGGCCGGTTGTCCTGCTGATGTTGCGAAGGTTGATTAAAACTACTCTCTATATCACCATGGGTTAAACTATCCCTTCGTTTATTACCTCCGGGGAATTGTGGAGGCATTTGTCCCGTGGTCGTAATAATGCTATTATTGTTGATTTCATTACCGCTCCAGCCAGCTGTTTCAGAATGGTCGTCAGGTATTAACTTGTTCCCGGCATTGTTCGCGTCTTCCGACATCGATAAATGCCGATAATTCTGGTATTTCTGGCTGAGAACGCTCGTTCCGTAGACGCTCGAAACGCGCATTGACGTCGGAGCGCATCCCTCACTCTCCCCCATCGCCATGGGGATGGGAGGCAGGGAGCGGTCCGTAGGTGAGCAGGAGGAAATGGCGTCTTTCCGCCGAGTGAGGTGCGAAGGGGTGAGCGCAAACACGGCCGATAGATCAAAGCTTGTTCTGTCCAGGCTTATTTCCGATATTGACATCGAGCGAATCAGCGAAACAGCCATCACTTATTGATCTCGATAGAAACTCCCATTTTATGGCACTGTTATTGATCCGAATCCGTTGAAAGATTTAATCAGAAAATGCAATATACTGAAGAAAAAAATGCCCTAGAAGTCAACACCGCTCATCGTAACATTACAGCGTGTCAGGAGAAACTATTTTGAGCTTTCCTAACGTGCATTTTAGTATTCGGTCTCCTTTGATCTTCAATAACAAATCAAAACATCCACATAATCCTTCCAAACTATATCAATCGGTATAAACTGTATCACAAAATGAAGCTTAATATTCAGTTCTCGTCCGATCCGAATCCAGTTACAAGTTTTGAAAAACAAGGTTTATCAACAACTAGATGATGGTAAAACACATATTCAAATCCTGAGGCAGTGACGTATTCCACAAGCAAACATGGCTGAAAATGTGATAATTGGTAAATCAATCGTAAATTTCCATTCACTTCCAATCGTTCACGTCACAAACAGTTACACATATTTGAATGTCTACCGTTGAATGATTAAATCCCCGGCAACAGGTAAATTAATTTCAAGTCAAGCGTTACTCATACAGAAGTACAAGCACTTTTCTAACACAGGTAATGTAGAATATCGTTTATAAGTATGATTGTAGCACCAGAAGAATGTGAAAAACGTTTATAAACCAAACGATTTGATGAACGAGAATGATCAAAACTAAAATTAATGATCTTCCACTTTGTTTTATCCAGGTATGTGCAGGAAGATATAATCCAAAATGATAATTGAAGCTGAACATACAACGGTTACTCCAAAACAGCGTCTGTATGCACTCGAATGAACTTTGATATTCCTTAATTTCGTTTATCCAATTATCTCCTGAAACAAATCGGGATGAACAAATACACGCATCCGTGACAATATACCGATTACCAGGTGATCTATTTTTAGATTAGAATGTCAATGTTTTGTCCCCAAAGTCTGCAATATTCGAATTCAAATGTTTAAAAAAAAATGTATTAGTCGTCCTTCAATTTATCAATATTCAGCTATAGTTTGTGTTAATATTGTCAATATAAAATTACTGTAGAGAGAATAACGAGCAAGCATCAATTCCTGGTAAGGTTTAGAAATATACTAATCACTTAATAATCTACCAGACGCTTTAATTCGTTGATGTTGATGATGATGAAGAATATTCCTCCAAATATATCAGGTGGCAGATTTTTCCCACGTTGAACTCGATATCATAATGAGATAGCATCTAAAATCAGTCGATACCCGATGTCCCGGCATCAATAATTCCGTTTAATAAAAGCGAGTTTTTATCCAGTTACCGGAAAATCCAATATCAGCAGGATTGTATACAAAAGATTTTTTTGTAAGAGTCGTGATTGTTTGATTATCTTAACGATAAAATGAATCCGTTATTTTCAGAGATGTTCCATTGTTCTGCTTTCGGAGCGAAAATAAAAATCAATAATGTGAAAAATTAGTCAAAATCATAGAACAATGTTCGTCTTTTAGATATCAATACAGTATATAGATGCGAATGTTAAAACATATCGATGTAAGTGATTTAGAATGTTTCTGAAAGTTTCCCTTCTCGCTGCTCCTCAATCTCCATAGCAACGTTTTAGTACAATATTAAAGGACGGTAATCACAAATTTAAAAGAAATAATGCAAAAAGTTTTATTCCAATAATTATGTTCTTGAAGAAAATATTAAACTTTAATTGACATGCTTAATACACTCTGCTTCACCATATTTGGAGGTTCCATAAAGTCCAGGAGACGTTAAGAAGACTGCAACCACTGCAGTTATACCAACGAGATTCATAACTCTGATCTGGCGAGATATAATTAGTTGCGATGAGAATTAACACTCCATGTTCTCATAACCAATATCCATGCATCCTTTGTTCCCCACGTGTTTTTGTATTTGATACCATCGCGTCAAATGAGTGCAACGATCTCCCCAATGTTCTAAGCATCCAAAATTACATTAAGATGTAGTAGTTACCAAATAAATCTCTTTGCATCCAATATCGCGATTGTAACCAATTTCATCGCATCACCTTATTATAGATTCCGTCTATTTTGTCTCCAAAAAGTCTTCGATACCACCATTACCTACATCCAAATTAAGTCATCTCATTATTTCGTAGTTACCAAATAAAACTCTCCGCATCCAAGATCGCTATTGTGACGAAATTCACATCATCTTATAAGATTCCTTTCTCCATCATCTCATATCCATCTCTTTGTTCACCAAAAAGCTTTTGTCTTCGATACCAATATAACATGAGTGCAACGATCTCCCTCAAGGTTTCATTTATGCAAAATCATCTCATGGTGTCGTAGTTACCAAATAAAACTTTATGCATCAAAGTGAGCGGTTGACGAACTTCACATCATCTTATGAAATACATTTTCCATCATCTCATATCCTACATCAATCTCTTTGTTCATCAGACAGCTTTTGTCTTCGATACCAACATAACACAAATCCAAAGTTATCACACGATGTCGTAGTTACCAACTAAAACTCTTTGCATCCAAGATCGCGCCGGTGACGAAATTCGCATCGTCTTATAAGATTCCTTTCTCCATCATCTCATATCCATCTCTTTGTTCACCAAAAAGCTTTTCTCTTCGATACCAACATAACATGAGTGCAACGATCTCCTTCAAGGTTTCCTACATCCAAAATTATCCCATGATGTCATAGTTACCGAGTAAAACTCTCCGCATCCCAGATCGCAAGTGTGACGAAGTTAAAATATTACTTTTTACATCATCTCGTGTCATATATTCATCTTTTTGCTCACCAGAATGCTTTTGTCTTCGATACCAATATAACATAAGTGCAAAGATATCCCTCAAGATTTCATAAATCCAAAATCATCTCACGATTTCATAGTTACCAAATAAAACTCCCCGCACGGTTGACGAACTTCATATCATCTTAAGATTCCGATCGCGCAGACGACCACATTCTAGCGCGCCAAGTAAAAACCAACATCAAAACTCTAACACCTTCGCGGGGTATCATTTTCGCATTACAGCAAACGCATGCACGTCCTTACTTTTTATTTGAATATTAAATCCCCCTGCCTTCGTTATTGGAGTGTCATTTAAAAGTATCAATACGAGAATAATGAGCTGTGCCACCAGACGTGCAAACAAAGTTCATTAGGGTAGCAAGCCATGTTTATTTAGTAAGTGAGGCGAAAGGTCTCTGTAAATACGCATTCAATTATCACTAGCATGGAAGAAATCGGGCCCCGTTACAAGAAATTTTCTTAGGGATCCTCTTATTTCTCAGACGTCTGAATTTCTTACAACACCCTGCTAGTATAGACACATCGGTGTTTTATTATCTGTGTTCTAGGGGAGACAGGAAGCTTACACGACATAACGAATAGGGAATGGCCAAGACCATTACTTGCAACAGGCCTCGCGGGTTTCTGCACACTTTAAGCCCCGGTCACATAGGACCCCGGAAGCAACACGAATCACCCCAACTCGTTGTTCTGAGGCAGTTAACTGTGAATTAACAAAGAGTCGGGGTGAATCGTGTTGCTTCCGGGGTCCTATGTGACCAGGGCTTTAGATTGATAACTGTTACTTTCTTTTATGTTAAACAAACTATGTAAATACAAATGCATGGTTGCCAGGGATCGTTTCACATGTGTAAGAAATTAAAACATTCATACAATATTTTCATATTGACATGTGCATGCTAATTCAACTGAAGTAATTTCACCACAGATTGTTGATGAATATAAATATTGATCCACGAAATTTCATTCATTTGTTTAGCAACGAATTTGCTTCTAAAGTGCTTTCGTGCTGGGAGGAAAAAACACCCGAAATAGATTCGAACCCGCGGTGTCTGAGTTAGGGTAGTATCATAACCGCTAGACCACCGGAGTACTCAAACTATTATGCTCCAATTTATATACCCCAATAGTTTAAATTATCAAGTTTAAGGTATTGGATGAATAATTGTTAAATAATAATTAATCTAATACTTAAACTGAATATGAATATTGTTAAAACTCTTCCCCTATTTGGGATCTATCTTATCTAAATACGTTTATGCAGATTTCAGAAGGTTTTACATTGTTTCACTACTGATGTAATAGTTAATTTTGCCATTTGTAGAATTGTAGTGCATTTTACAACAATGATTCTCACTTTATAGTGAGAAAAATATAGAATAATGTTTGAATAACTTTATTATTACGATAGTTTCAAAGTGAGCCCTTCGTAAATTTTGATAATCATGATAATATCAATACCTATAATAGTAAGTGATATAGTAATGATAATAATGACAATGATAATAATAATGGTAATAATAATAATAATAATAATAATAATAATAATAATAATGATAATAGCAATAATAATAATAATAATAATAATAATAATAATAATCATTATTATTATTATTATTATTATTATTATTATTATTATTATTATCATGATAATAGCAATAATAAAAATAATAATATAAAATAATAATGATAATAATAATAATGATAATAATGTAATAATAATAATAATAATAGTAATAACAATAACAACAATAGTACTATAAATGAAGTACAGTGACTGAAATCGATTAGATAATACATATATTATACTGTCTCCAACTATTTACACGGGGTCTGATAATTAATAGTTCCCTTAGCTCCCCTGTTAATGAATCAGACAGTATATACTAACCTTTTGCACAAGATTAAAGACTTTGGACTATGTTCGTTATCATTCATCTTAATGTATCCATTGCATACAAATGTAAACAAAATTCAAGACAAAGACAAACATTTTACCTTTTATTCCAACTTTATATGCTTCTATATAGCTCTTTGAAGCAACATAAAAGTCTATATTTGTTTTGATAATGTTTGGAAAACCCCCGTTTTTTATTGGTGTATCGATGAGTGTTTGTTTTGAAGATAACCAATAACTACCTTTATTACTTCAGATGAAATGAAGTTACACATGAACATTTACCGACCCATTTATATTTATCTTATTTACACATTAAAGTTAAAAAACATATTCAGGGAATAATAAATCTTTTGCCTTTTTGACCCCCTTCGGTTGTGGGTCGCGCGTTTCACAGGTTTCTCGAGAGAAATTACATTTATGACAAAATATTCTATAGCATGAATTCCGCTTCAGAGTGACTTTCGGTTTTCTGAATCTCTTTGTATTTTATTCTATTATTATTATCATTATTATAGGGTCATACCAAAGACCTATAAGAATGGGACAATCTGCCTTCTTGCCAGGCGCTCGGCATTTAGGAAAGGAGAAGGATAATAATAACTTTATGTTATGCAGGGCCCGCTGGAAGAGCAGCTAACTTACAGCTAAATGTTGCTACCCTGGGTTAATAAGACATTATTATTATTATTTATTATTATTATTATTATTATTATCATTATTATTATTATTATTATCATTGTTGTTGTTGTTATTATTATTATCATCATTATTATTATTATTATTATTATTGTTATTACTATTAATTTGATTATCATTATCATTATTATTATTATCATCATTATTATCTATTATATTCATTGTTGACTACATGGCCCAAAAATGTTTGTTTGGCCCGCTCCAATGCCATTCATTAGGTCGGTCGGATATTTTTTTCAAGTACAATTTACACTATTCGTGACAAAAATAATACATAGAATAGAGTGAAAAGTGAAAGATCATATGAGAATGACTTTTCAGGTTTAATTTTACATGTTTATTTGTAATTTTACAGTGATTTTTCAATTCTGGTGAAAAAAAAAGAAGTTCAGGTCGGGTCGTTTTCAAAGGGTCGGTATAATTAAACAATGATTTTTTTTTCTTTTATATTATTTCAAACAAATTGGAAATTATGATTTATGCTTGGCTAACTATATTGAAAAGGCACAAGGCATACATATCTTATTTTAAAAGATCTAATTGATTTGTGCTTATAAGATTAAAAAATATATCAATATCATTTATAAATATTTCCATACACCTACATGTATAGCTATTCGAAAGATAATTTACATGGACCTTATACACAATTATGTTTCTAAGCCGTTTCGTAATTGATGATTTGTTTTCAAATGGGCATGGCTTCCAAAGCGACCGCGCAGAGGTGACAAANGATGTCGAAAAATCTCGCCAAATTACATTCTTTCATAGATAGAACCTCTCTTTTCGCGGTAGATTGATATACAGAATATACATGTCAGTCGTTGTTTTGATCTGTTGTCTCCTTCTTCTCCTTTTCTTTTTCCTCACATTTTCCCGCGACGAAAACGTCAGACGACAGGGTGGATCGTGCGAATCATATATCGGTTGCTAGGGGCGACGTATCAATATCACAATCGGACGTTACTTGGCGCGGAAATAAGACCAGCTGTTCCAGAAATATGAGTTCATATTTGTAAACTGCTACTAGTATCACATGAATATTATTCCATCACGTTTTTGTAAGCGTGATTTAATAATACATTTTCCTCCCTTAGAAACCATGATATTCATGCTATCATGCGTGTCCATGACGAAGGGAATAAGCGAACAGAAATAAAAAGAAGAGAAAGTAAAAGGAGGAAATCGTAGAGAAGACAAGCGAGAGAGAGAGATAGTGGAAAGTGAGAGAGAGAGAGAAAATTGAAAGAAAAGGAGAGAGGCATAGAAATAGAGTCAGGGAGAAAAATGTTTAGACAGAGACGGAGAGGGAGAGAGAAGAGAAAAGGTGGAAAGAATGGGAGAGAGAGAGACATAGAAATAGAGTAAGATAAAAAAAAAAATTCTTTTAGAGAGAGAGAGAGGGGGGGAGAGAAGGAGAGAGAAAATAGAGAAAAGGTGGAAAGTGCGTGAGAGAAAGAGAGAGACGGAGAGAGAAGAGGGAAAGTGGAAAGAATGGGAGAGAGAGAAACATATAGATAGAGTCAGAGAGAAAAATGTTTTGCTTCTTTTTTATAGACATTAATCAATCAGTTAGATATCCAGAGATATCAACAATTCCAGAATATGCATATGGTCAAAATTAACAACACTCAGCTGAACCAAAATGTTTCCGAGAGAAAAGACATGGCACCAATAACCATATTCTGAGTCATTCATTTTCGATCAAAGAATTCATTGAGCATATTCTAGAACGATTAACATTTCTGGATTATATCATCTAGTGGCTTAAAGGACAACTTCACCCAGACATTGACGCACTCTCAGTGGATGAAGAAAAATACAATGATCAAACTGTGAAAATTTGAGCAAAATCCAACTATCCATTCAAAACTCAAAAGTTATGAATTTTTAAAGTTTTGATTTAAACCCCTCATGTGCTCCTCAAATTGGCAACGTACAGGCACACAATCACTGCCAACATGGAGAACTCTCCATTCACTTTGTACACAGAATTTCACATTTTCTTCTTTTTCTAGAAAATTGGACAATAAATCAAAAATATTCATTCCGAAATGCAGGGAAATCAAGATGTCCATATCATACTTGAAGAGAAAAGTACAATTTTGTCTGCTTTTCTAGAAAAAGAAGAAAATGTGAAATTCTGTGTACAAAGTGAATGGATAGTTCTCCATGTTGGCATCAATTTTGTGCCTATACTTTGCCAATTTGAGGAGCCCATGAGGGGTGTAAATCAAATCTTCATAACTTTTGAATGGATTATTTTGCTCAACTGTTCACAAATTGACCATTGTATTTGTTTCCATCCACGGAGCGCACATCATGTCTGGGTGAAGTTCCCCTGTTAGCACACAGTTGAGAAACTCTCATAGTAACAACAACAATTAGACAAGTGCTCAATAATTAACATAGACTTATGGGGTGTTGCTCAGAATCAACTGCAAATCAACTGCAACTTTGCAAATTGTAACGCGCATTTTCATTCGCGCACGGTATGCGCATTGAACAAGAAGCGCATGAAACAAGGATTTTGATTGGCGCGTTCTGATCAACTGCAACTTGCAATCAATTGCAAGTTTTGAGCAACATCCCCTTAGAAGTACATGTATGTATATTAAAAAAATATTATGGATAAGAATTATACTGGCTTGCTTCAAATAACAGAATGTACAGACAATAAAGCAAGGAAATACACTGATCTTGTTTTTGCAGTACTTTAAGAGATTTATTTGCTTCTATCTGGTTACAATTCATAGTCTTACTGTATAATTAAATATAAAAAGAGCACTATTATGAACAAATTAGAAAGTCTTCGTAAGAAACACAGTTTCCCATGATAGTAAAAAAAAACAAAAAACAGTAGCATTAATCTAAGATACAGTTTAGTTCATACATAAAGATAGCACCGAATGGTAGCAATTATAGCAATAACATATCTGATGATTGTTCTGATAAATTAATCTGTAATGGAAATGACGAAACTTCTAATGTCTTGAAATGAAATTTGATGAATATTCAATCTTGAAATATTGTTTGGACAAACATTCGTTCCTTATTGGGGCAAAATTGATCCAAAAATGGCTAAAATATCACACAAACGAAAACTCTTTTAATTTACAATGATGCAATTCAAATTACCCATACATACATTTGCAGTTTTTTGCTGTTTGCCCTAATTTTCTGTTCATCAAGAATGCATGAAAAAAATCATCTACATTCTCCAACACATATCAAAAATATTTCACAGAGCTGCAAACCTCATATCTGCAAACATATCTATAACAAGTGAAACGCCGCCTGGCAGTCTCGCCTGCATTGCGCGATTTGTAAATTATATCAATATGCTTTTGACATATTTCTATAAAGATGATTCAAGTTTGATGAGAATTNCAATGAATACAATTTACTTCTCGAGTTAGAAAAGAAGCTAAATGTGTTTCCAAACAGATCGACAGATAGAATGTGTGCCTAAGGATTAGTTTTGAATAGAAAGCAATAAAAGACTTCTATTTGTTTTGTGTAACGGTTCATTTTGCTTTGGAGCAGTCGTAAATTTGGGTTCAGACAAACGTACATAATTTATATGGTCTTAACTAAAGGATACATAAAGAGGGACGAGTCAGTGAACGTCTGGAAATTTGAAGGAAATAAAGAGAAAGAGTAACATCACAGCGCAGTAGAGTATATTCATATAGTATCTGCGCTATATAAATTATCTAATTATTAAATATTATTATTATAACTCCTGAGTAGCCATTCGACATGTATCTTTCCAGAGTGTGAGCTACCCCTTCCCCTTAAGAAGACAAAAAGAAAAAAAAAGGAAGGCAAGAATGTTAGAATTTTTGTTTGTATGTTTGTTTGGCTCTTACCTCACCGACGAAACTGACTGACCATATTGTTTCTTTTTCGTTTTTGTATTGTTTTGTGAAACTTTTTTATGTGCTTGCTTGCTCGCTTGCACGCCAGAATTTTTTAAACTTTAAGTAAACCCCTTTTCAATTCAGGAAGGCCTGCATACGCACTCGGTGACTTTATTGTTCCTGCCAGGAAGTTTTGTCTGCTGCCCTCTTGGCGATTAAACAAAAAGAAAGAAACTCGGCCGGTGTAAGAAGGGAGTGAGAGGTAGATAGATATATAGATATATAGATAGATAGATAGATAGATAGATAGATATATATATAGATAGATAGATAGATAGATAGATAGATAGATAAATAGATAGATAGATAAATAGATAGATAGATAAATAGATAGATAGATAGATAGATAGATAGATAGATAGATAAATAGATAGATGAAGATAGATATAAAGATATAAAGATAGATAGATAGATAGATAGATAGATAGATAGATAGATAGATAGATAGATAGATAGATAGATAGATGTAGATGGATAGAGAGAGATAGAGGAGAGAGAAAGAGAGAGAGAGGGGGGAGAGACAGACAGGCAGACAAACGGAGAGAAGAAGGAGAGAGAGAGAGAGAGAGAGAGAGAGAGGTGAGAGGGCGAGAGATCGATGTCGAGACAGATAATAATCACAGTAGTGACTAAAAGAATTGGCGAAATTAAAGAAAAATTCACTCAAAGCCACTCGAAGGCCCATTTATCACTTTGTACTCTTCCGAGTGAACGATTTCCATTCATCTTTTAGAGAATTTATTCAAACTTAGATGCCCTAATTAAAAAAATCGGAAGTATCTTCTACGAAGAAATATCCTTCCAAAGGAAAGTACATGACGTCATTCTTGTGGCAGCGTTCAGATACCATGGTAACTTACAGCACCCCGTTGCTCGATGAATGTTACCCCCACACGGAGTGGCACGTGCCGGGGGAAGGGTCAAAGGTTTACCCCCATCTGAACTTAATTTTCCTGAAGGTTTCGAAAAAGAGGAACTATGTGCTGCAAGCATGCAACTCCCTCCCTAAAAATCAATGATAGCATCAATAATCATACTAATGACGTGACAATGAATCAGAAAAAAAGTTGATGCTCAATGGGATATTTGAGAGAATATCTTTGCAGTTGAATGTTGTCACCGCCTTTATTTACGTCGATTACCTCCATCAATAGCAATTCTACCATCCTCAACATCAGCATCATCTAGACAAATTTGTCACTGTTATCCTCGCTATGGTACATCAAAATCACCACCACCAATAAAATCATCATCATCACCATCATCATCAAAATCATCATCATCATCATCATCTTTATCATCTCCACCACCAACACCATCATTATCGTCATCCATACTTTCATCACTACCTTGAAAAAAAAATTCACTAGCAACGGTTATGCCACCATCCCCATGATGATCACCATCGTCATCACCATTATCATTCTTATCACATCATCCACTGCCACCATCACGAGTATAACCTTACACATAACCACTACCACCATCAAGTCCAATCAAGTGATTTTTCTGGAGAACTTCATAATGTTTGACAACTTTCGATCACCCCAAGTTTGCATGCCTGTAAAAAAAATATATATATGGTCCAAATATACTACTCTAATATTTTAATCCTTTTGTGTTGATCTTTATACATCCTTTTGTTTATTCATACACATCCCTTTAAAAAAAGTTCCGAAATATTTATTATCAATCTCGGTATGACGAAAACAAGAACGGTCGGTGTCCCTATTTCATTTCATTCGTCAGACGTCGGGAACCTGCATTTTGTCACGTTCTCTGTTGCTAGAGGGTATATCACCGATGTACATATACCATATGTCCCAAAAAAAATGACAACGGGGCTTTCAGGATTAATCACTTTTGACAATGAATATGAAAATGAATGCGGTTTGGCATGTCGAACATATAACTATTCACCTATATCTGGTGAAAATTCCACGAGATTTGCTTCAGTGGTTACAAAGAAATGAAGCTTTTTGTAGCGGATGTCATAATTCCGTTCTGCACAAGTTTCTTTTATCTTTTATCTTTTAAACCCCAAAGCAGTAACATTCCTTTTGAGCAATGAGTCGTGGGAAGTTTAAAGCCCAAGTACAGTTTTGGTAAAAGCCAATATTTTTATCGCCAAATTTTGTCTTCAAATCTACTTAAAAAGAAGCANCTTTGACCCACTGAACCCAAAATCTAATCAGTTCATCCTCACATAGTTATACATACTTGAGCCAAGTTTGGTCAAAATCCGTCCAGCGGTTCTGAACTTATCGCGGTAACAAGGTCCGGACGGACGCACGGACACACGGACGGACGGACGGACGGACGGACAGACAACCCGAAAACATAATGCCTCCCACCTTACGGTGGCGGAGGCATAAATATATCACAGAGCTGCAAACCTCATAACTGTAAAAATCTGAGTTTTAGAAGAAAAAAAATTATTTAGCTTACATGCATTTTCCAACACTGCATCTGATGGACTTAAAGCCCAAATAAAGTTTTGGCAAAAGCGAATATTTTTGTTCCAAAATTTTGTCATCCAATCTACATAAAATGAAATATAAATATCATGTTGCACAAAAGATTGTGCAAAAATGACTGAGTTTGGGTAAAGCTATAACCTAAAACATGCAAAATATCTCAGTCTCGTGACCCCCAAGACTGAATCAATATTTTCTTTCTTGATAAAGGACAACTTCTCATGGACAGAATTTAATTGTTGTGTATACCCTTTCATCATTCTCTTGTCAAATCTCAGAAATAACCTTGGATATGCCAATAACAAACAAAATATTGTTTTAATCCAGAGAGGGCAATAATATGATATATATATATATATATATGTCCTGATAAACATCCTGTAAAATTCACATTTCTTAATATTTACTAAAACTATATTTGGGCTCTAAAATATCCCATTTTGTCCAGTATTTTCACTGAAAATCTCACTAAATAGGATAAGATCCTCCAAGTTGGCAGCTCTGATTTTACCACATTTCATTTCAAGACCATTATGGATCAATAGTTTTAAACTGACTAGAAAATAGACAAGAAAATACTTCAAATTAATACAGATTAACAACCCCCTAACATTATAAAACATACAAAAAGAGAGGATTACAAAGGGTAATACCATGTTGAAATAGAACAAACAATAAAAAACAGTACATTACAATTTAGTAATAGTGAAATTATATCTGACATATGCTACATGTTAACAAGAAATCCAGATTAGTTTACAATTTATTTACAAAATAATATACAATAGGCACAGTTGGATCTTCCAGAACTTAACTACATGTATCCATAATTTACCGATAAAAACATAGCATATGCCTCTATCAAAATTTAATAAACCCATAGCAAAAAGAGTGTTTTGAACAATTTATGAAATATCCCCAAACAAGGTTCATACTACCTAAAATGAAGAATCATTAAAAAAAGATTTTTTTCCAGAAATACAGCATTTTTAATCTGCACTGTAACATACAAATTACATATGACATTGTGAATGCTACATGCAAACCCTATTTCACAAATTGTTTACATGTTTATACACCATCAAATAAAAAGATATCACACATACAAACAAGTATCACTAAAAGAAATATTCCATAATACCCTAAAATATAGAGTAAATCCATTCATATAATAAACATAAAATACAAGGTCTCAATTTGGGGCAGAGTAAAGAATACTAGTGATATATTACATAGTATGTACATATGATCTATAATTATGTGCACAATATGTTACAATAAATAACCACCTTCATATTACATATTACATACAAAATCTGAATACATACTTAAATTCTACCTGTTCTAAATCTTTTATTCCATCAACAAAATATATTCTGAATACTGTCCAACCTCGTTGTAATGAGCACTGATATAATGAGATCTTGTTATATCAAGGTAGTTTTCCTTGTCCCATCTCTTTGTATTTTATTGTATTTTGGCCCTGATATAACAAGGTTTCTATATAAAGAGATAATTTCTCTGGTCCCAAGGACCTCGTTATAATGAGATTTTATTGTACTATTCAAATGATTCCAACAATAAACAGTATTCTCTATCTATCTACATGTATCATGCTTAAAGAAATTGTCACACATCATGATTTTCTTTTTTAAAAATTATATTAATTCAATCTCTTTGACCAACGTTATTACATTCAGATTGAGGAAAAAAAAAACAAATGAGTGCAAAAGAGAATGGCAAGCACTATCAAGATATCTTTGACAATAGACCACTTTTGTAATGTATTAAAATTTTATGCACTCTTCTTTGTCAAACGCACAATGACAAACTATTTGTTCACCTGATGTAAAATAATCCTATTTCAATGGAAAGAATGTGGATAATATGCAGTAGTTATTGCTAGGTTGGTCAAGCTTCAATGTTTGTCCAACCTAGCAATGTTAATGTATGCAAGTAGCATTCTGACTACTCTTATTATCTTTTGACATATTTATACATAGTTCATCTTGGGTCAAAAGTGAATAAATTTAAATACATTACGAAAGTGGTCTATTGAATAAAGAGGACCACAAACGCTTTATTCTTGCACAGTGTACCTATGTAGGTTAAATGCTGATTAATTCAGCATTATTTTTGCAGCCTAACAATTTCACACTTAGTTTATGTACACCATCAGCCATTTTGAAACTTGAGGTTGAGAATGTTTCAAAGAAAAACAATGTTATACAATGCCTTCAATAATAGGTAGTATTAAAAAAAAATCAAAAATTAATTTTTGGCTCAATATGAGATATTTTTTGTTTCGAGTAAATCCCACATAATAATTCAGTTCTAAAGTTACTGAAATAACTAATTATGAAGGACCTGATACAATTATGAACCTCAAGAATATAATGTAAGTATCGACTTGCAGTCAATAGTGTCCCATAAACTAAAAATGCAGCTTCATCATACCAAATATTTTAGAAGTGATTTGGCAAACATCATTGAAGAATTTTGCAAATAATTTGAAAGCTGATAAACACAAATATATTGCTCTTGAAGTTCCAATTGAAATATAAAACATGTTTTTTGTCTTTCTTGCACCCTGGTTCAGCATTTTAGTGAGGACACATTGGTATTACTGTTTGCATTTGGACGATTACTTGAAATTTTACAAAACAAATAAAACCAACATTTATAAAAAGCACAGTTCTCTTTCCGAACAACATAGAAAACAATCCACAAAATTGCATTTTTTTTTAAATTGTCTTTGGACTTTCTCATGTTTCCTTTACTGACTTCAAAAGATCCCTGGTTGCAGCATTGTAAAAATAACTTTTCAAAAAATTCATACATATTGTTTTTACTTGTATTTAACCAATATTCAAAAATGTTTGACCAGAGTCATCTGTTCCAACTCTCACAAATTCTATTAACATCATGACCATCCGTTATTTTTTCCCCAAGAAACTAAAAAAAAAAAAATTAAGAAGTCGTTTGAGTATGTTTACCATTGAAAATCTAA
>BQKZ01002349.1:37508-67640 GCA_036244855.1 Temnopleurus reevesii | reverse complement strand
ATCATTCATACATGGTTTTAAAACATGATGATTGTTAATTTGCATGCTAATTCACATGATTCAGGAAAAGATTTCTCTCGCACTATCTACCCATTTGCTGATGGCCAGTCTGTATGATTGTTTTCTTTCATTCGTGTTCTCATCAAATCTCATAATTCGTAACATTGAATTTCCTCGATATGTTCCACGAAAAAGCGGTGCTTCTAAACCAGTCGATATACGTAAGAGGTATTAATTCGCAATCTAGCACGATTACCCCAATCCCCAATAAACGAGATTATTAAAGTTGCCTCTTTCTCGCTCTCTCCCATAGAATACTTTTATATGATGGCCGCATCGCAATATCGTTCGCCCTGTGATCAATTACCAGTAACGTGTTACAGATGAAAGTAAGCTAACGTCGCGGCTATATAAAAAATAAAACAAGAAAAAACAAAACAAACAAAAGTAACGCAATCAGTGGGTGGAGAAAAGACACAATGTCAACTCCCAAAAGAGAATTGATGTCTTTTCACAAGTTGTTTAATTTCCGGTGTGCTTTTTCGTTCTTTTCATCTGCGTACGTAAGCTAGCAATCATCGCATAATTTGCCTTACTTACTGTGATAGGCTTGTCAATTGACTAGGCAAAGATAGAGTAGAGCGTTATTACACTTTTTCTTGTCTTCTTTCTTTTCCATCAAGTCGTGAGCGAAGAAGAGGCTGAGTCCCCCTTAAAGGAGTACGCGTGTACCTACACGTTCATGAGATCAAAGAAACGAAATTCCCAGCGATTTCCAACAGTGAAGCAATTAGGTTCGCTTTTCCTAACGTTTTTACCAAAACTTCCTGTAATATTTCAGAAAATTTATTGCGTAACTAAAGTGAGAGCAAAGAGATAGTAGTATCGCGGTTTGGAGGGTAATCTGAATCAGAACGAGAAAAAATGCAGCATAAGGGCATTTGAGAAAGAAGGAAAACAAAATGACAACAACAAAAGATGAATAATTCACTAAATTACAACACCAAGAAATCAAAAGTACAGTTTTACTCACACATTATCGAAACCCTAATTTTCTTATCAACTAAACTTAGTTAAATTACTTTCAAGGAGGGGAGGGGGGCTTCTTTTTGTTGTGTATACTGCCCATGTTGGACCATTATTTCATATTTTATTTGCGCACAACCATATAGATGTCTAAAGAAAATTTTTCCTTGGTTATACCTAAGTTATACTTAATTTTCAATTATCGCGGGAAGGGCTTCCTTTTGTTGTGTGTATATACTGCTCAAGTTAGAATAGGTTTATTCTATTTTATTTGCGCACAACCATCATAAATGTTTAAAAAAAAAACGTTTCCTTTACTCAATGCGTACCGATCCCATTCATGCTGATAAAAATCACTGGTGTTTGAATCATTAAAAGCCCAGATGAATGTCTTAAGCCCTGGTCACATAGGACCCCGGAAGCAACACGGTTCACCCCGACTCTTTGTTAATTCACAGTTAACTGCCTCAGAACAACGAATCGAGGTGGATCGTGTTGCTTCCGGGGTCCTATGTGACCGGGGCATTAAACATACACCTTACACTTATCAACGAGAAAATCAGCTTTTTAAGTGAAAATAAGGCGATATGGCAGAAAACGAAAATAACTGTGGAATTTCTCCTGTAAAAAGCGTCATGTATTTGGAGAGCATGTGACTCTACTTCAAAAGTGCTCTGTATTGCGTCACTAGGATACTCCTTACAATTAGTTTGATGAGAGCGGTTCATACTTAGGGCCAAAACCTTAAGTTTTCATAAAATACGATAGAAATACGGAAGCTTATACGTGCAGTGCGAAGCCGACTTTGTAAAAGTCGCTTCCTCACCTTTTCGACCAAGACAATGCGCTTTAGCGGGTTGAATAACTTGCATTGGAGCGAAATATTTAAGCTTCGTATTACAGTCGTAGTTTCTTAAACCTCAAGTTTCGGCTTTAAGTGTAAACCCTACTATAGATGAGCTTAATCAAAATGAATCAGTAAAATTGTAATAGCTATTTTGATATCACACCTTCGTATACGCATAACTATTGGTTTACATGGTCATTTATCACCAAGGGTGCAAAAACCGATAAAGCAGGGCAAGCAAATACAGGCGAGCTCCCTAATTGAAGCCATTTCGTGAACAATAGCTTTGATTTCATGCTTTTACGTCCAATAAAATGGGTTATTTGTTTTGAATAAATAGCAGTTTTTAATCAAATCCGTTTTGTCTCTATTGCTTTCATCTCCTAGTGCAAAGCCGACGTAATACGTAGCGTTTATAATTTATTCTCATTATATTTACAGCACAAATTAGAAACACACTGCTTTTCAATCAAAACGACTTTGATTCGTCGGAATTAAGGTTCTACCGTGAGTCCCATGTGTACTTTGGAAACGGCGGCGGTAAGGGTGAGACGGGTGGAGGAAGTAGTTACCTTCCGACATACTCGGAACGTTTCGGAAAGTGTGTATACATGTCTGTATGTGTGTCTGTCTGTCTTTGTGTGTTGGGGATATGTCTTACCATTTCTACAAACTTATTTAGGCTTGCATGCGGGGCGCCACGACTGGGGTGTCATGACGTGCGTCTATAATCATGCTGTCTGAGAGAGTCACAAATTGACTTGGGTTGGTTCCTGTGCTGCGGTTCAAGAACTGGTAGCGTCTTTCGGATGGTGACGTTAAAGATCGACCCTCTTTCTCTCCCGCTCTAGACGTTGAATAATACCTGCCTAAAACTCAACTTTCCATCTCTTCTCTCGGTCTACAGCCCATACACTTGCCCATCCCCTGGTTCATAGCTCCCTGTTCAGACATTAAGCACAGATAGCAAATTCGAAAACTTATGTTTTCGATGACGGCAATTTTTCAGTTAGAATTATTGATAAAACAATATTAGTGTAATGATATGGATCAACGACAAAAGTACCGTATTGACAGTGGTTTTGATGATATAAATTGTCTCACCTTATTCTTTCAGCAGTTCAATGAACTTTCAATTTTTTCGGAACAAATCGACACGTGTCCCACGCCCCCCCCCCCCCCTTTAAAAAAAATCATGGATCTGCTCCTGGTATTGAGAGTGAAGTGTGTACGAGATAGGAAGTGTATAAAACAAAGATGGCTCTGAACTTCGATTGAAATGAAGAAACTGAGAGAGATGATTCTATATTTTTTGGTAAACAATAAATCCGAACCTTGATCTGAAGCCATATATAGTAACATTGATATTTACAGTACTCATAAACAGGTAAACAAGCGTGAATTACGGCCTCTCATGATATAAGAACATGGAAAAATGTGCTGTCACCTACAAAGATAGGTTACGATATTCTTCAATCATGTGAAAGTTGGATATAACAAGTGATAAGAGAAGTTTCACGACAAGTTTGGTTGTAAAAAAAAAAAATGCTTTGAAAATTCAACAAGTCGGTACTATTAAAAAAAATTGGGCAACTTAGCCAACGAATTCCCCGATCATTCACTGGTGATGAATACCTATACTAATAAAAGGTTGTTGACAATAATCTACTCTCAATTGATGACGTTATTTCGCGTTCATCAGGAAGGAGAAAGAACTAGAAAAGGGGTCCGACAATCCGGCCAAACAAATCCCAATAAATTACAATAATCGACGCCTCATCAACAGGATATGAGTGAATAATGATGTCACAATTCTACCCTTGTGTAACGAATCTTTTCCAGCGGAAATGCAACGCTGGCTTTCATGATTTACTCTCATTGACGTTAATAATTTGTATTGATATATTACTCGGTAGCTTCAAAGAGAGAGGTGTATTGTGTCTCTCAAAAGAGAAACCGATGACAATATGGTCATATTCACATATCTGCCAATATAAAAACTGTATTTTATCGAAATTTAGGTAATTTAGAATAACAATCAAATGTTTACAGGTAGCCGTCTAATCATGTGGTTGCATGTATCAAAGAGCGAAAAAAATGTTCTAAAATTCGTGTCGGCATGCATAGACACCTTTTCAACAAATGCTAAAGAATTAAAATTCATGTTAATTTCGCTGTCTTTACTTGTTCTTGTTAAGACAAAATGGGAGATTATCCCAATACAAAGTATGAAATCCTTGTCCCCATGACTAACATAGATTTTGAAAAAGAAGCAGGGGCCAATTGCACAAAATGCTCTTAGTTGTAATCTTCTTGCCAAGACTTCTTTAATTTTTGTGCCATCCTTTTAATATAGATGTATCCACGTTTATGTCTGTGTGAAGAGGATGACGCAGGAAGTTAAGACGTGTTAGCCAAATGAGGATACGGTAGCTAAGACCATTTCATGCAATAGACCGGGCGCAACCAAGGTTTATTCAGTTCTGAGAAGGGTCACACTTTTTGATGGTCACATCGTGTAGACATGTCACCCGGAGTCAATAAAACCCGAAGCTGGCATTGCCTAACCTGTGCATAAGGCCGTGGGGGCGCCAAAAAAGAGCCCCAAAAATGACTTTTATTCAGCTGGAGAAAACCGATGGATATGGCCGCCCATCCAATGGTCAGATCATCAGTGACCTTCAATATTTTAACTCAGCGCCCTAAATTACCCTTACACTGCCAAATTTAACATCAATTCACGGTTTGGGCATAAATTGCATGTTTCCTACATGCTATGAACCCAATTTGATGAAGTTTGTACACGAGTCTATGGAAAAAAACATTATCTTGATTTTGTACACAAGCCTATTGGAAATCGAAATTTTGGAGTAGCTGTCTGAAGTTATGCACATGATAAAAATAGCTGTCTTTTTGGGTGTTTCCACATCTGATACTCCCTAAAGAACTATCCACCGAGTTTCAGCCATGACCCTTTTCAGCTGAATAATATTGTATTTTGGGGCCCTTCAGGATAGCTGTCTGTAGCTATGCACAGGATAAAATAGCTGTATTTGGTGCTTTCGTATTTGGTGCCCTCCGAGGAACGATATCCACCGGTTTTAGCCGTGACCCTCTCCAGCTGAATAAAAGTCATTTTTGGGGCTCTTTTTTTTCACGATGTGACCATAAAAAAGTGTGACCCTTCTCAGCTGAATAAATCTTGGTTGCGCCCGGTCTATAGGGTTTTGCCCGATAAGGAGAAGAAGGAAAGAAATGTCAATACTATTATTCAGCTTTATTCTCGTCCAGCGTGACCGAGACCCTCTAACCCCCTACCTATCGGATATGAGGTACAAGGCACTAAACAAAATGGTCAAAAGTAAAATTGCTAGGGTCAGAAAGAAAAAAACGCCTTGCATAAACTCGACGGTAAAAAATGCGAGAACGACGGAGATACAGACTGATTTGAAATTGGTATTCAAGATGAGATACAGCGAATTTTTGGTTGATGTGAAAATAAGTTATGCCATATTTTATGTGTACATTCAACATTCATTTTACTCCATGAAAACAATTGGCGATTGATCTCATTTCAATCCCTGAATGACTTTCAAAATAGATCAAACACGCCACGTTTAGCAATGGTATTACGCTTTATTCTAGAAAAAACAAACACACAAACACACACACACACCTGCGCCTGAATACACCCACACCCATATCTATGCCTAAACACACACACACACACACACACGCACCTACGCCTACACACACACACACACACACGCACATACATGCACTCGATGGATCACTTAATGAGCAATCAAGTGAAGGCTCATTTTGAACTAAATCCCCTTTCGTTTTGTTGCGTATCATTCCCGAGTTTACGCTCAACAACGGAGCGGCTCAACGACGGGAGAATTCGTCAGATTCCTGTGTTCTTGCTAACCCGTCCTTATTCCCTCCGTTGCTCGTAACTTCTGTTACGCTACCCGCTTAATACGGCAGTATACAAATTGACTGACGTCAGGAATCGAGCTTTCACGCCGAAATCATACCCCTTTGCGAGCGTCACTTCGTGATCTGATGAAAAGACCGACAACGTAGGTTTTCTACCACGAAGGAGACTCATTACGAACAAAACAAGAGTCGATTACTTTCATTGTCATTGCACTTGAGCTACTAATTGGAGTGCACTTAAAGAGTTATTTAAGCTCCTGATATGAGCAAGGAAATTTTACATCTGGAATAGCATCTCTTTGAAGTAGGTTCGATGCCGCGTCTTAAAAAATGACAAAAATGCTGGCAAATATGTGCCTCCTAAAACGCTTCATCAGGACGGAGAATAATCACTGAACCCGTTGCTAGAATAGCCATTATTCGTTAACAATAACGAAAGTTGTATTGTGATGGTAATTATATTTTCTCAGGTTTTCGCTGAACAAGTACCGCACATGAATAAGCACACAGATAAAGTGAAATTTGGTACCAGCGACCAGAATTTGCAAGAATTAAAACAATGATTTCTACAAGTGGGCATTATTGGGCACGAATGGCCTTAAGGTATTTGATAAAACAATATCTTAAATAATATATAAATATGAAAAATACAGCGATCGGAAGTAATCGGAAAACACTTAAATCTGTAGCAAAAAGAGTCCATGTAAATTACAGTTTCTTAGCTATATCTCAATAAATAATACACAGTGAGACTTGTGATTTAAGATTATGATCCAAAATTATTATAAATACAACTGCAAATTGAAGTTTATGTGCACTTTTACCTTAAATTTACTGCGCATCCTAAATTTTTAGATCGGTTGATATCTTAAAATCAGTCCAGTCGTATTTGACGGCATCGAACCTCGGACATCAAAGGATCGCCCTATGTATTGTTCATATTTTGAATTAGACCAGGTGTTTCACATTCATGACTCTGAGTTGCCACTCCATTCTTCTGAAATCTCCTTGATATGAGCGGGTTCGACCGTTTAAGTTTGGTGCTGGGCTTTATAGTCTGCAGTAGCTAAATTAGCTCGTAGTATGTGTTGTATAAAAGTCGTAATTCGCTGTGCAATTAATTTGTTCAACATAGTTTGGATTAAAAAATGTAGTTACCATGGCAACAAAGCTATCTCTGATGAATGAAAAAAAATTTCTACATTTTAAAAAAATCCGTACACAACAAGTTATATAATGACTCAATGAACCTGGCACGTGCGGCTCAGTGGTTGAACGTCTGTCATGAACGGGAGGTTAGGGGTACAAGCACCGGCTGAGTCATAATAGGCTTTAAAATATTGGTGGGGATAATGTTGCTCAACACAACTGATCGTTTGGCAATCGGGCACAGTTTGGGGCCATCATGTACAAATATAAAGAGTCAACGGCTGACGTGCGATTCAATTTGCCAAACCACAGAGCGAATATTTACAACAATCTTAGAAACTTCACACCCAATTATGAGTTTAGAAGGAAATGGGCAGTGTTTTGGGAGTTAGTTTTTAGCGCAATTTTGCGCAAATACAAATCCACCAAATGTGCATGTTCATTTTCTTTAGTCAATTATTGTGTCAAGTTTTAAAAGAATGAATCCAGATAGCATCAATAGACCACTTTCGTAATGTATTAATATTTTATGCACTCTTCTTTGTTAAACACACAATGACAAACTATTTGTTCACCTGATGTAAAATAATCCTATTTCAATGGAAGAAATGTGGATAGCATGCAGGAGTTGTTGCTAGTTTGGTCAAGCTACATATTTTGTCCAACCTAGCCACGTTAATTCATGCAAATAGCATTCTGACTATTATATTCTTATTATCTTTTGACAGGTTTATACATAGTTCATCTTGGGGCAAAAGTGAATGAATTTGATTACATTACGAAAGTGGTCTATTGGGCAGATTTTATTCATAATAGCTGCTATAAACTTAATCTGAGATATCGGTTAAAAGTTAGGCAATTCTTCATTGATAAGCAGCATTAAAATGCGTTTTTGAAAGTAATGTGCCAAACTTTAAGACCTCGGGGCTCAATACAATGGCTTTGACGCAGAAATACGGCATGATGTCTCGTCGTCCTTTGACTTTACGACAATGCATCCCCCTCCATCTCCGATAGCGCTACTCCATGTCGAATTATAATTCTAAATTTCATCTTCTCTGTATATATTTGTCATACTCGTATACAAGTCATTGATGTAATAGGGACCCGACTCCACTCCGTGCTTGTTACACGAAAAGAGTGATTATGATCCACCCTAATGAATATATTGGAAGTAGAAACACGCATCACATCGGATACAGGCCAATTGGTGCCATTGTTTCTACCACCGGCTCGAAATATATAGCTGTTATTGATGATTTTCATCAGTTTACACTCGGCCTTTTTCAGAAAATCCAATGATTGGAATCAAAGTAACATAAGTGACTTGATGTATGACGAGTTTCAATTTTCTAGAAATTAGACCGCGATGTCAGAAGATGAAATTAGCGCAATGGTTGTGGGTTGATATTTAGATACACTGGTTTTTACGAGTTATTCCCGAGTTTACGCTCGACAACGGAGTGGCTCAACGACGGGAGAATTCGTCAGATTCCTGCATTCTTGCTAACCCGTCCTTATTCCCTCCGTTGCTCTTAACTTCTGTTACGCTACTCGCTAAACGGCAGTATGCAAATTGAGTGTGACGTCAAGAGTCGAGCTTTCACGCCGAAATCCAAAGATTTGCATAATAGGCACGTGATACGCTTGGCCGCATCTGATTGGCTACGTTCCTGCATCTAAGACGGACGTGGGATTGAGTAAAAACCGTTGTAGAATTCTGCTCTTCGCCGCTGTTGTCACTGGCAACCAGCGAAGCCGACCTAGACAATGGTCAAATGGTATTGATCAGCGATTTTGCCGTTCGTGTTGACGTTGCGTCACCTCGCTAATAGGGACCTTTAGCATGTACAAGACGGTATGGCTGATCACAACGTTAGCTCTAAGGTCCGTTCCAGAAGGGTGCACCAAGACAACACTACTTCTTGAATGGACCTTATAATAGAGCTAACGTTGTGATCGGCGCTACCGTCTTGTACATGCTAAAGGTCCCTATTGTCGCAATGGACGGGAAGATGATAACGAAATGTAGCACGTGAAGTGACTATTTGCCATTGATGAGAAGTCTATTTTGAGAAAAATGTACTTCTCTGAGCAAGTTTTTACACACTTCTGTGGAAACTCAATAATTAATTAACAAAATGTTTTTTTTTTTGTTTTCTTAATATTATTATAGACCTAGAAATGTACTTCAAACTAACAAGGCAAGACATGAAGAATGAGGTGATATAAATAACTCAAATCTGATTGAAATGTATTGAATCCATAGTGTATAAGAGCTCTCCACACGTTGGAAGTAGTTTGAAATTGGATTGAAGACTTGGATGATATTTTATTGAGTGGAGAACTATACATATTCTTGGCAATAGTTTCGATTTGCATTCTACTAAATCATGCAATCAGTGATCGGTTCTCGATGAGACATTTGTTCTTAATCTGTTATATTAATCTGTTCTTAGATATCAGTTACAAAGAAGATAACTTAAGACAAAAATATATTCTACCAAATATTTCACTTTGTTCTATTTTATTTATATGTGTTATCTGCTATGCTTTATCAGAGACTCTTTAAATCAAGTTCATTTAATTAAATTCAAATCAAATTTCGTATCAAATTTAATTTATAAAAAGTGATAAAACACGTAGAATAATCTTAAGCAAACATAAAAGAATAATAAAACGCTGCATAACAATATAGATATCTTCGTGTTGAGGATAGTCTTCATGGTATTCCAATATTATTACGTAGCGTCACGTCATGCAAACGATACTAAACAAGCTCAAACATAACATCACGTAAAAGTACAGATCGTTTCTGGATTTCTCAATTAGAATTTGCTATTTGTTCACTATCTAGGCCAACTACATTGTCAACAAATTCAACACTGGTGGATAATTAACTCTTTTTCCTTCAAATTGATATTGAAATATTGAAAAAATGGATATACTGGGCCTAGTTTCTAAATATCAACGAGTTGTCTATAGTTCCCGATTACACAAGCTGGTGTTCAGTATTAATTTTTTCTATTTTCACATATGGTATCATATATATTCACTTATCATATATATATTACATAGTATTCTAATGTCGTTAAATAAACGACTTTGTATCACTTTGAATTCTTGTAAATTATTTGTTGTTATTGTGGAAAATAAATGCAATGAAATGAAATGTAATTATTCTTCTGGGCATTATTGTTCTGGGCGGTGATAATTTGGGAATTGATTTCCAATGATCATCTTGACACGGAAAAGGTTATGACAAAATTGAATACTAGCAATATTTTTCTATTATAATATTGTTCAACTACTACATGTTATGTTATTACTACTATTTTTCTCTGATTTTTTTCGAAACTTTAATTTGTTGTTCGCTTTATGCAATGCATTATTTCATTGTTGTTGAATTATATTTTGGTTGGATATGATAATATGATGAATGATGAAAAAATGAATTGAATTGAATTAAATTTAATGTTTCCTGAGACATTACCCTACCTCCATAACTGCGATCAATTCATGAAAACACGGACGATATTGAAATATACATACATTACAAAAATATGTATTTATGTGTCTTTAACTGCATTTTGTTTGAAAGGGTTGGGATAGCAAACCTGCGGGTTATGGAGATAAAGTTATCTTTCCCACGCCTTGACAGCCCTCTAAAACCAACTGCAGGTCGTAGTTATTTATTATTTGGCCTCTTTTACTTACACTGTAATTGCTTCGTTTTGAATTTGCCGAATGAATAACAATAAAAATAATAATAATGTCAGTTCAAGGTAACCTAGAACCGTACATGGACCCTTTTAAGGAAATAAATAGAACATGTAAAGTTCCCCTTTTTCTCAGAGTGTATATCGCGTTATGGCATTTCTTGCGCCAAAATCAATAATAAACTGCAAAATCTCAGCAGCAAGGCTTCCCGACAGAACAGTAAAAGACAGAGACACCAGGAATGGTGGAGATGAAGATGCTTAATAATAGAGTCCTCAGCCTTCACATTGCAGTGTTTTAAAGACATTGTCTCACATTAAAGGCCGACTCACACCTTTGCGTTTTTAGCTTGCGTCAGCCCAGCGTTTTTGAAAATTTAAAACGCTCCACGAGCGCACAGTATATCGGCTTGCACTCAAGGAGCGTACGCCAAACGTCAGTCCACCGTATGACTTGCATCTTTGCGCGCCCAAAGAGCGTTTTTAATTGTCAAAAACGCTGGGCCGACGCAGGCTAAAAACGCAAAGGTATGACTCGCCTTTAATGTGTGAAAATGTATTTAAAGCACCAGAAGGTGAAGTTGGTGACTATATATTAAGCATTTTGTTATCTAAAAGAAATTCCCAAATCAAGCTGCCCAACTTATGTTATTACATTCAGATTGATGAAAAAACGACAAAGAACGCAAAAGTAGAAGGAAATTATAAATGCCCTATCAAGATATCTATGAAAATTGAATAAAGTGTACCACTGACGCTTTATTCCTTAAAGGGAAACCAGGCTCTGGAATTATTGTAATCTCATTGATTGGAGAAAATATCAGATGAACAAACTGTGTACATATGCGCAAAGTCAGACAATCCGTTCATAAGTTATGAATTTCCAAAGTCACAGTGCTCGTCAAATCTCTGTGAATTCGAAAATTCATAGCTTTTGAACGGGTAGTCGGATTTTGCTTAAATGTTCACACTTTATTAATCTGATTTTTCTTCATTCAATGAGAGCACGATAATTCCAGGAGTTGGTTCACATTAAGAATTTTAGCTTTTTTGGGGGTGACTAAACGTTGATTTTTAAGCTCATTTTTACACAGCTTAGTTAATGTGAGCCATTTAGGTAGCATTAAGGACATGGCAGTTGAGATTTTTTTTAAACGAAAACAATGTTACTTAGTGTCTTTAAGCCCCATCACGCATATGCAAATTGAGGCGGACGAAGGCCGACAAATTGGAAAAATACGGAAGCTCATAAGTGCAGCATGAAGGCGAGCTGTTCAACTCTCCATGGTGCCTACTGTAGAACGATAAGACGGCTTGCAGAAACTCGCCTTCTCGCTGCACGTATAAGCTTCCGTATTTCACAATTCGTCATTCTTCGTGCGCCTAAATTCGCATAGGGATTTAGGGCTCACTCATATTTTCGCACTTTTAGACAACCTCTGCCAAACATTCATGAACATGGATGTCGCTCGATCCATGAACGAAGAATATGGCGTAAAGTCGCCCATCTCCAGCTAACGCGTGCGCCAGCCTAACGTCTTGAACGTTGGTCAAGCCTCCTCAATCATGTCAATCATCATTACTTCTTCGTTCACAGATCGTCCTTATAACGGAAAGGTGTAATTGAGCCTTCACGGGAGCGTTGAAGTAGCATTTGACTTGGGAAATTGTCGAGAGATTTTATTTCGACCAGTAGACTATCCATTTCTTAAGCCTCTCTTACAACCGGGTGTGCGTCTTTTGAAGACGTGCGCCTTCGCCATTTCTAGAAAGCGCAGAGTGGACGCAGCATGAATTCCAAATTCAAGCAGAAGTAAGTGAGAAGTACTTAATAAGTACGTGTGTCTTGCTCGAAGAGTGCGTCCCGCACGTGGTCTGTGTGCCTTTTTGGAAGTAGGAAGAAGTAAGTTGCACGCACGAGCTCTACTTCTAGCGCACTTAATAAGTACGACAATCGTACGTGAGTGGCAAGTGAGGAGTGCGCTTGTCAAAAATCGTACTTACAAAGTAAGTGAGAAGTACTCACCATGTAAGTGTTACGCAAGACGATCGTGCGTCAAATTGGACAGATAATCGCAATTTGAAAACGAGCCAACCTAGAAATAACAGTTTTAAAAGTCGTAAAATAATGAAGATAATAATAATAAAAATTAAAATTATAGTAATAAACTGACGAAAAGGAAAAAAAAATAAATAGGAAAACATGAATGAGCCTAGGCAAGGACAATCTATATAGCTTGTATTAAAAAGTATACAAATCATAAAAACATTTGAAAAAGTTTGAACTAAATCGGACATACTTCAATAATATAAATGAACGGTAATTTCCATGCGAATTGGCAAATTTTAGTCACGTGTTATGACCTAAGTTATACTGTTCTCGTAACATATTGGGCTTCTTAGCATCAGCTTTAACCCACAAATGCATACTTGTTAATACATCCAAAACGTTGAATCATTACATGCACCTGCACCCATGTATTTATGGAATAAAAAAAGAAGTCCTTCTTTCGGTGAAGGGGTCGAAATAGAGGGTTTTACAGCAATGAGATATAATAAACTATCTGCAGAAAAGCGCATCACGTGACTAAAACTTGCCAATTTGTATGTAAAAATAATTGTTGAGTTACATCATAAAGATATTTATATTTTCCTTATTTGTCGTCCGTTTTGCTTCAAACTATCTTTTATCTGTTCGTCTGATTGTTTTGTTTTTAATGCAAGCTGTATTTGTTTGGCCCAGAAAAAATAATGCTTTCTATGTCATTTGATTGTATTATATCAGGACTATACCGCCAAACAGAAAATTTGCTGATCTTGTGTTTGGGACCTGTATACAAAAACAAATACGTAAATAGATAAAGACATGTAGATAAAAAAAAAAATAAAACCAACAAGAATGTCTGGAAATTTTGATCAGATGAAAAACATTAGATATGCTAATTTGATGCCTTAAGTGAACAGCTAACAATTTCTATATATCAAAAGTATACAACATTACCTTTTACTATCAAATTGGTAGTACCCCAGGAAACTTAACTATGATTTTTTGATGATATAAATGTAGTCCTATGCTTGTCCACATCTCTATTTGAAATAGACTTTTTATCATTTTCTAAGACAACTGATCTGAGTTACAAGAAGTACATAATATTGTCAAACTGAATATATTTAATTAGATATAACAAGAGGGTGAGCATAACATATAAGAATATAAAGTCGGTTTAGGTTCTGAAAAAATGTATTTGATGAAATAACGAATCAATTTTCTGAACATGAACAAAATAAAGAGCGAGTAATTCTTTGATGACATTATTCAATTTGGCATTTGGTGTATTATATTCTTTTCCCCAGATATTCAATTTATTTCTACCTGCATATTAGTTATTCTATTTTCCTCAAATTGTTCTCCCCACGTGACTCATTTGCTCCTATTAAAAATAGTATTATTGGGTGGAATATTCTTTACATCTAATGTGACACTGCTAAGAAGTATGCATCGTCGCCTTCCACACTAATGCAAGCAGAGGAAGCGCATTTCCCAACACACNGAATTGATATTGAAATATTGGGGGAAAAATGGATATACTGGGCCTAGTTTCTAAATATCAACGAGTTGTCTATAGTTCCCGATTACACAAGCTGGTCTTCAGTATTAATTTTTTTTCTTGGTTTCCACTACAATGCAGTTTATTTCTATTTTCACATATATGGTATTATATATGTTCACTTATCATATATATATTACATAGTATATCTTTGTATTCTAATTTCGTTACATAAATGACTTTGTATCACTTTGAATTCTTGTAAATTATTTATTGTTATTGTGGAAAATAAATGCAATGAAATGAAATGGAATTATTCTTCTGGGCATTATTTTTCTGGGCGGTGATAATTTGAGAATTGATTTCCAATGATCATCTTGCCACGGAAAAGATTATGACAAAACAAATTGAATACTAGCGATATTTTTTCTATTATAATATTGTTCAACTACTACATGTTATTACTACTATTTTTCTCTGATTTTTTTCGAAACTTTATTTTGTTGTTCGCTTTATGCAATGCATTATTTCATTGTTGTTGAATTATATTTTGGTTGGATATGATAATATGATGAATGATGAAAAAATGAATTGAATTGAATTAAATCTAATGTTTCCTGAGACATTATCCTACCTCCATAACTGCGATCAATTCATGAAAACACGGACGATATTGAAATATACATACATTACAAAAATATGTATTTATGTGTCTTTAACTGCATTTTGTTTGAAAGGGTTGGGATAGCAAACCTGCGGGTTATGGAGATAAAGTTATCTTTCCCACGCCTTGACAGCCCTCTAAAACCAACTGCAGGTCGTAGTTATTTATTATTTGGCCTCTTTTACTTACACTGTAATTGCTTCGTTTTGAATTTGCCGAATGAATAACAATAAAAATAATAATAATGTCAGTTCAAGGTAACCTAGAACCGTACATGGACCCTTTTAAGGAAATAAATAGAACATGTAAAGTTCCCCTTTTTCTCAGAGTGTATATCGCGTTATGGCATTTCTTGCGCCAAAATCAATAATAAACTGCAAAATCTCAGCAGCAAGGCTTCCCGACAGAACAGTAAAAGACAGAGACACCAGGAATGTTGGAGATGAAGATGCTTAATAATAGAGTCCTCAGCCTTCACTTTGCAGTGTTTTAAAGACATTGTCTCACATTAAAGGCCGACTCACACCTTTGCGTTTTTAGCTTGCGTCAGCCCAGCGTTTTTGAAAATTTAAAACGCTCCACGAGCGCACAGTATATCGGCTTGCACTCAAGGAGCGTACGCCAAACGTCAGTCCACCGTATGACTTGCATCTTTGCGCGCCCAAAGAGCGTTTTTAATTGTCAAAAACGCTGGGCCGACGCAGGCTAAAAACGCAAAGGTATGACTCGCCTTTAATGTGTGAAAATGTATTTAAAGCACCAGAAGGTGAAGTTGGTGACTCTATATTAAGCATTTTGTTATCTAAAAGAAATTCCCAAATCAAGCTGCCCAACTTATGTTATTACATTCAGATTGATGAAAAAACGACAAAGAACGCAAAAGTAGAAGGAAATTATAAATGCCCTATCAAGATATCTATGAAAATTGAATAAAGTGTACCACTGACGCTTTATTCCTTAAAGGGAAACCAGGCTCTGGAATTATTGTAATCTCATTGATTGGAGAAAATATCAGATGAACAAACTGTGTACATATGCGCAAAGTCAGACAATCCGTTCATAAGTTATGAATTTCCAAAGTCACAGTGCTCGTCAAATCTCTGTGAATTCGAAAATTCATAGCTTTTGAACGGGTAGTCGGATTTTGCTTAAATGTTCACACTTTATTAATCTGATTTTTCTTCATTCAATGAGAGCACGATAATTCCAGGAGTTGGTTCACATTAAGAATTTTAGCTTTTTTGGGGGTGACTAAACGTTGATTTTTAAGCTCATTTTTACACAGCTTAGTTAATGTGAGCCATTTAGGTAGCATTAAGGACATGGCAGTTGAGATTTTTTTTAAACGAAAACAATGTTACTTAGTGTCTTTAAGCCCCATCACGCATATGCAAATTGAGGCGGACGAAGGCCGACAAATTGGAAAAATACGGAAGCTCATAAGTGCAGCATGAAGGCGAGCTGTTCAACTCTCCATGGTGCCTACTGTAGAACGATAAGACGGCTTGCAGAAACTCGCCTTCTCGCTGCACGTATAAGCTTCCGTATTTCACAATTCGTCATTCTTCGTGCGCNAACGCGTACATTGGAAGTGAGTGCAAAGTACGATGCTCTTGCTTGTAAAGTACGCTTCAACGCAGAAGTTTTTTTTCATGTTTCGCCTGCGTTACACGCACGCCTAACGCACTTACTCAGTACTTTAATCGTGCAACCTTTGAGAGTGCTCCCTGCGTCTTTTTTGGCGCAGAGTGGAAGTAGCAAAAAAATTGTCGACAAGTTTTCAGGCTGCGTGCTCTGCGTCGTGTCTGCAACCACCAAAAGACGTACTTCCCACGCACGTGCAACTCACCACTTGAACCATTTTTGAAAAACTTTTGGAAGCAGACCACACGCAGACCGCACGCACGTCCGGTTGTAAGAGAGGCTTTATCGACTTGTAAAGATTTTAATTCCCTTCAAATAAATCCCTTGAATTATAGCTTAAAAATACGGTAGGATTGTGTATTGTTCACAGTTAGACAAAAGGTGAAGTATTGCTCCTTGCATTTGCTTTTTCCTCAGTGTGGAAGATTTTACAAAATATTCTAAAATTGCGGCAGCTGTGGAGTTGGAACCCACGCCATGTGGGATCACCTAATTCCATGCCAAACAATTTTGCAACTGAGCAATAACTACTTTAATGATAATAATAATAATAATAATAATAATAACATTTATATAGAGCTTAAAATGTAGTGTTTCAAAGCTCTCCGTTTAATTATCGTGCTATAGGACACTTACAATACTTGGCGCATCTCTGCTTTCCGGGAATTTCTTCCTGCTGGTACCCATTTACATCACCTGGGTTGAGTGAAGCCCAATATGGGGAAGTTTCTTAATAAAGGAAATTAACACCTTTGGCGGGAATCGAACCTCGACTCTTTGGTCGAAAAGCGCGAGTTATGTCCTCTACACCATTGCGCACCAACGCGTTCGACTGATGGATGGATTTACAAGATATCTAACATGTACTTCGTATACGCGAATGGTGACAATCCATTTCTCGTGAGTATATATGCTAAAGTATCCGCGGATATCGTGGATTGCGACAGTTTTAATGTCCTAATTTACATCGCTCAATTAGAGCGGATTATAGATCAGTCGGTAGATCATCTGACTTGGAAATAAGCAACTCTTAATGACGCGGGCTCAAACCATGTACCACACACCTGTCTCATTTTTTAATAACATGTACGGTATTCTGTAAAATGTTGCACCTTTATGGAAAAAGGTACGATATTGCACACTAAAAGAGATGCTTCCAATGTTGCATTATTTTGCACCCAACACGATATAAACTTCCGAAAAGTTAACTAGAACGCAGACAATAGATCCGTACACCGTGTATTGAACTGTGCGGACACAACAATGACAAGCCGGTACCGAATTCAATAGCATTACAAAAGAGCATTGAAATTGCGTTTGACTTAACTTTTCGAAAATACTTTATATCGTGTTACCCCTAAAAGTTAATATCAATTAAAGGTGAAAAGGTTTTTCATGGTGCATGTGTTTTTATAAACCATTTTATTTCAAATCATTATGAATCCTTAATCCGTTTGGCTGCAGGCCTATACACCAAGCAAGATGACATTTTGTAACCAACACGGGCATTAAGGTGAAGAGCTCACATTGATTGCAATTGCCATGGCATGATTATTAAACAATCATCGACTCAAAATGAGCAGTATAGGCATAATGATATGACATTTGCCATTTAACATTATTCGTTGCTACACTTTCACAAACAATAGATCGGCAATAAAAAACATGTTTTATATAAGCGGTGTGAGGGCAGAGGGTCAAATTAAAGGCATTGTATAATATCGTTCTCGTTAAAAATTCTACCTGAATGATTAATGGTGTACATAAACTAAACTGTTAAAATATTAGGCTTTAAAATCAACGCTTAGTGCTGCCAAAAACACTAAAATTCAAAATATGACCTACATGATTGATTGATCGATTACAATATTTACAATTTAAAAGCGCCGGATTGCCCACATTAAGCTCGCCCATCAAGGGGAGCTGATTCTCCGTGGGTTCCGTGTACATAAAGTGTGCAAGAATAAAGCGTCCGTTATATTTTTCATAAATGCTTGTATCTCTTCCTGCTGTTGTTGTTTTTTTTTGCATTCTGTGTTGGTTTTCATCAATATGAATGTAATGACATAGGTCAGACAAGCTTAATTAATTTGAGAATTTTGTAAATAACAAAATCATAATGAGTGGCACTTTCTTTAAAAGCACGTTATTTATGTCAGCAGACGAATTAAAACATGTTTTTTTTTTTCTAAGGAGAATCTGGGGAATGAAATCTCACACTTTGACTGATTGGATCGGCTTTCGTGTATGCCCCCAAAGATCATTACAATATACATATCAAATCCTGCCAACTGGGACATCGGATCTCATCTTGCCCACACGCGAGTGCAAACACATCCCACATACACCCACACGCGCACACACAAACACACACACACACCCAACATACACCCACCCAACATACACCCACATGCACACACACACACCCAACATACACCCACACGCACACACACATACACACACACACACACACACCAAACATACACCCACACGCACACACACGCACACATAAACACACACACAATACCTATGCACGTAGGCACCAAAAACTTCATGTATGGGAACATTTCCATTTTTCGGTTAGAGTGCACCATGACATGTAATGCATAAAGTAATAAAGGCAGGCACTCGCCACACACATGCAGTCTATTTCTATAAACAGTATTCTGTATACACAAACTCTAGTCTGAAAACACAGCCACTCTGCTTTGGTTTTCCATAAATCGCATAATGAATAATCCAAAATCTGCGGTAAGAGACCACTTCACTAATATGAAAGACTGAGGGACTCTGAATCATGTACTGCACAATAGCAACACCCAAAATGTGTTGGTCTTTGCCTGCTATCGGTCGCTTTGAAGTCAGATCGTACGCTCTGCTGTATCTCACTTCGAAATAATTGTGTGTGGCTTCTTATTCAATAAATGTTAGAATTACTATAAAAACATCAAGCTTCAAGCTTAATGGTTTGGATGTAAGTTATAATCATTGATACTCTTTATCACAAGACAGAATTCTTGGAATGTCAGATTTTAGCTTGCGGAAATATAGTATTCTAACACTAAAACCTTAAATATATTTCAAAATTTTCATTTTCTGTTGCAAAATAAGCCTTTCTAAATAAGTATCAAAAGAAAAAAAATGACGGAAGTCAAGGATAACGTTAATTTATGTCAGAATTATTTTCATCCCAATACATGTGATTACAATTACAATGAACTTGCTCATCCAAAAGCTATTACTACATCTCGCATCGCGTCATCAAATGACATCGGGTTTTAACGTATAGCACGACGCTATACTTACCAAATTAAGAGTTTACGATACCCTCAGTCATTATTTGTATTAATATCCGACTATAGCAACGGGTTTCTGTCAGTCTTTCTCATATTTTATCAATAATCCATGACGTGCAGCTAATTTTGTTGTCGAAAAGCCGATTATATGATTCAGAGGTGAAAGGGGGAGTCACTTGATCAAAGATTGTTTTCTGGGAAGCACTTTTTATTCATTCAATCGACCCACGTGTTTTCAAGTTTTTTTTTCATTTCTCTTCCTATTTATCAAGTTCTCCTTGTTGATTTGTTGCAGTGACATTACTTCGTATTTGTAAACATCGCATAATACGAATTTGATGAAATCTTGGCAATTATTTGTTGACTAAACTTCATAATGGCTATTCTTAATGTTATATACAATGTGCGAAACGTCATTGTGGCGTAAAATTGGTTTACAGTTTACAAAATAATGTGGATAAAGTACAGACTCAATTCAAGTATACGTGGTAAAGAGGTCACGTAATTGAAGTTTATATTGTTGTAGATTATTGATCGTTAAATATTGCTTAAGTGCTTCAATTTACGCGATTTTACTATTTATTATTCCCAATGAAGTAACAATAGTAATAATGATAATAATAATGTAAAGCATAATTTAATCACGTCATCTACTATAGCATTTACATCCTATACAACTTAACAACATTGTCCTGCCTTTGCAGTTATACGCTTTGCCCTGGACAGATTTTATTTTTTCTGTATTTTTTTTCTGTATATTTCTGTCATGTTTGATGTATTGCTCAATGTTCATTACAACTTATTCCTTTATGTCAATAAAGTGATACAAAATCAAAACAAAAAAATCAAACAGGAGCAGCAGACCCTCCACTTGCGTAATATAAATCTTAGTCAGAAACACTTCCAAGGTTGAATTGTGGTAGTGATTTAAAGTCTTTTTAGAAGGGCGCCCGCTATCATTACAATTAGGAGAAAGTAATTTTTTATTATTAAGGAGGTAAGCTTTCTCCAAATGAACACACTGAAGATTCATTAATTTGCTCAAAATTTTATAAAGAAAAAATTGTGTAAGTATTTCGGTAACTTCTTACTTATAATCTTGCTAATTATGATTGCATAATAATTATACTAATATGAATATTTATATAGCGCCGGTATCCGCTTAGGATCTGACGCTCATCGCGCTCTACAGAAAACCGTTAGGCGAGTTTATTAAACACAATATAAACTATTTCCATAAAATAAAGTGGGTCATGGGGCAATAGATCCGTACGTCATGTATTGAACTGTGCAGACATAACAATCACAAGCCGTTTTTTATTTCAATAGCATCACCGTAGTATTGAATTGACGAATTGACAAACTTTATGTGTTCTCTACGCACAAAAGTTATTATTGACGACCCTAGACTTGTGCAAGGAATACTACGTAACTACGTTCGTTTGCAAGAAAAGCACTTGAAATACACTTCAACCTATTTGTAAACCGGTCAATTCAGTTTGCGTGCTCAATGTTATGTATAGCAACTCTGAACGTTTGTCGATAATTGTGTAACGTTTATAAAAACTTATGCAGGACGTGCGGCGAAAACTTCTCTTCTTGCATTTTTTCCCTTGAAATTCTCGCCTTACAGGACGAGGTTTCTAACGTATGTAAAGCCTCTCTTACAACCGGACGTGCGTGCGGTCTGCTTCCAAAAATGGGTCAAGTGGTGAGTTGCACGTGCGTGGTGAGTTGCACGTGCGTGGGAAGTACGTCTTTTGGTGGTTGCAGACACCACGCAGAGCACGCAGCCCGAAAACTGGTCGACAATTTTTTTGCTACTTCCACTCTGCGCCAAATAGGACGCAGGGAGCACGCTCAGAGGTTGCACGATTAAAGTACTGAGTAAGTGCGTTAAGCGTGCGTGTAACGCAGGCGAAACATTGAAAAAACTTCTGTGTTGAAGCGTACTTTACAAGCAAGAGCATCGTACTTTGCACTCACTTCCAATGTACGCGTTAACAATTTGGGAAATTAGCACACTACATTCGTGTATATGACGTACTTCCACAGTGCGTGGTGAGTACTTCTACTGTACCTCTGAAGTACGTCACACGTAGACGACGAACGTGATCAGCACCTCAGAAGTGTGTGTTGGGAAATGCGCTTCCTCCGCTTGCATTAATGTACAAGGCGACGATGCATACTTCTTATAGCAGTGTCACATTGGATGACAAGAATATTCCACCCAATAATACTATTTTTAATAGGAGCAAAAGAGTCACGTGGAGAGAACAATTTGAGTATAATAGAATAACTAATATGACGGTAGAAATAAAGTGAAAATCTAGGGAAAAGAATATAATACACCAAATTGCCTAATTCAATGATGCCATCAAAGAATTATGCGCTCTTTATTGTGTTCATGTTCAGAAAATTGAATCGTTATATCATCGAATTTATTTTTTCAGAACCTAAACCGACTTTATATTCTTATATGTTATGCTCACCCTCTTGTTATATCTAATTAAATAAACATATTAAGTTTGGCAATATCTTATACTTCTTGTTACTCAATTATCTTATAAAATGATAAAAAGTATATTTCAAATAGAGATGTTGACAATCATATGACTACATTTATATCATCAAGAAATCATAGTCAAATTTCCTGTGGAAATACCAATTTGATGGTAAAAGGTAATGTTATATACTTGTAATGTAAAGAAATTGTTAGCTGTTCACTTAAGGCATCAAATTAGCATATATCTAATGTTTTCATCTGATCAAAACTTCCAGACTTTCTTGTTGTTTTTTTTTTTATCTACATGTATTCATCTATTTACGTATTTATTTTTGTATACAGGTCCCAAACAAAAGATCAGCAAATTTTCTGCTTGGCGGTATAGTCCTGATAATACAATCAAATGACACAGAAAGCATTATTTTTTTTCTGGGCCAAACAAATACAGCTTGGATTAAAAGCAAAACAATCAGACGAACAGATTAAAAAAAAAGTTTGAAGCAAAACGGACGACAAATAAGGAAGTTATGAATATCTTAATGATGTAACTCAACAATTATTTTTACATGAAAATTGGCAAGTTTTAGTCACGTGATGCGCTTCTCTGCAGATAGTTCATTATATCTCATTGCTGTAAAACTCTGTATTTCGACCCCTTCACCAAAAGAAGGACTTTTTTTTTATTCCATAAATACATGGGTGCAGGTGCATGTAATGATTCAACGTTTTGGATGTATTAACAAGTATGCATTTGTGGGTTAAAGCGGATGCTAAGAAGCCCAATACGAGAACAGTATAACTTAGGTCATAACACGTGACTAAAATTTGCCAATTCGCATGGAAATCACTGTTCAGTTATATTATTGAAGTATGTCCGATTTAGTTCAAACTTTTTCAAATGTTTTTCTGATTTGTAAACTTTTTAATACAAGCTAGATTGTCCTTGCCTATAGGCTCAGTCATGTTTTTCTCTTTTCGTCAGTTTATTACTATAATTTTTATTTTCATTATCATTATCTTCATTATTTCACGACTGTTAAAACTGTTATATATAGGTTGGCTCGTTTTCAAAATTGCGATTATCTGTCCAATTAGACGCACGATCGTCTTGCGTAACACTTACATGGTGAGTACTTCTCATTTACTTTGTAAGTACGATTTTTGACAAGCGCACTCCTCCTCACTTGCCACTCACGTACGATTGTCCCACTTATTGAGTGCGCTAGAAGTAGAGCTCGTGCGTGCAACTTACTTCTTCCTACTTCCAAAAAGGCGCACAGACCACGTGCGGGACTCACTCTTCGAGCAAGTCACACGTACTTATTAAGTACTTCCCACTTACTTCTGCTCGAATTTGGAATTCATGCTGCGTCCACTCTGCGCTTTCGAGAAATTGCGAAGGCGCACGTCTTCAAAAGACGCACGCCCGGTTGTAAGAGAGGCTTAAAACATGTTTCTTCGTATGCAAAATGTAACCAACGTATTCGACGTATGCCAACGTGTTTGCAAAATGCGTCAAGCATACGCCTCGGGTGAAACGTTTAAGGAATTGTTGCTACATCGCAAATCAACTGCAAATCAGTGGGAAATTGGAACGCGCATTTTCATTCGCACACTGCTCTTTTGACAAGACGAACATGAAACGATGCTTTCGATTGGCGTGTTCCGATCAATTGCGAACAACACCCCATGAGGTTGGTAAATCAGCAGCCCCAGCCTATACAATGTGGGAACGCACTATCGCTATATATTCAACTTTCTGAAGTATAAACATTCATACTAGTATCTTATTGTTTTATTATAAGCTGGAAAGAGGGATCGACTATTTGGATCATTCCTGCCTAAAAACGGCAAAACAGTGAAACTCGTTATACCAATATACAAATATTCTAAGCGCTTTGTACCATATATTTTGAAAAGGCGCTATATAAGAACTTTTTGTATTGTATTGTAAATGGATACAATCATGTTTTGGCGCTCCGAAGGAGCATTTACAGCTGGTAAAAAATCTAACTTCATAATTAGATTCACAGTTCTCATTGTTGCAACTGACAGAGCTGTTCAGAGTATTTTAACCAGATCCAGAATCAAAGGGTTAAACCATTTCAGATTTGCTCATAAAAGATAAGAAAAATTATAGTTCGGTCATGATCTGCAATGATTATTTGGATCTATATTTCGACGTGTGAAAATGTTTTGAATTCTGCTCATGATAAAAATGCAGTTTCGATTTGTGTCATAGATCGATAACCTTGCTGTGAATTCACCTTAGTTAGAAAAGGTTTTAGTGTCATTAACATGTGGTTTTGTGTCAATAGCAGTCGAATTCGTACGAATCAATCGTTTTCATAACGAATAAGTGAAAAAGAGACGTCAGGTTTTGAGCCAATATTCAGATGATCAATAATCATTACACTTATCCATGCTCCAGAATTAGCAACGAAATTTTGTGCGCTGAAATCACTCCATTTTTAAATTAAAGATGAACGAATATATCATGTATTCAACTATGCGAAAACAACCCCATTGCTTGAAATAAAACCGTCATAACCTTGTTTATTAAGCTGCCATATGAAATAGAATTATTATTAGATTCATTTCAGAAAAGCTTAGGGAGAACATACAAAGAGCAAGCAAACAAATTACAGTGATAACAAGGTTAAAAGCTGGAGGTTACTGTAGTAACACGAGTATAAACAAATAGTTTGTATCATACCTTCAAATGGCTATTGTGATGTTCATGCTGGGAAAATAAATATTACGTTGTATAAAGTGAGTAAAAACAAAAGATAGTCATGAAAGTAAAAAATATTATTCATAAGTTGGGTCCGAATTGGAAAACAAAGAGTGGAAAATAATAATAATAATAATAATAATAATAATAATAATAAAAATAATAATAATAATAATAATAATAATAATAATAATAATAATAATAATAATAATAATAATAATGATAATAATGATAATAATAGTAATAATACATAAGATTTATAGAGCGCCAGTATTCATTTTGATAAAATGCTCAAGGCGCTTGAATGAGCTATGCATGATTTTAAACTAGGAGACATACAAGATTTACAAAAATGGGAACAAAGAAATGAATCAATGTCTGTCTTCAGAAAGCAATGTTAAACAGACAAGTTTTTAGATCTGGAACATCTGAAAAAAAAGAAAAACAATGCATTCTTGTTGATTTAAAATGTGTCCTTCATATTAAATTTTAATTTGAATTCTATAGGACCCATTTTAAATCAACAAGTACGGTTAATCAAAAAATATAAACAGAAAAAGAAAACAAAATATGCAATTCATCAATGTTTCATCTATACATTTACTTGGGCCCTAAGGACGCGAGTCCATATCTCCACCATACGTGCATCTAATCTTTAATACTGTGGATTTCTGCTACTTAGGGGTGCATATCTCCACACTAAAGGGGGCTGCTATTGTATCATCCCTAATGGTGCAAAAATGCACCCTAATTTTCAATGTGTATAAAGAGATCAACTTTGTGAAAAATTACATTTGAATGCAATATACCCACCCAGGAGCGTCAATGGGTAAACGGGGAAGGATTCAAATTGGTTCAGCTCACGTGAGAGTACATTCTAATTTGTTTTGTAAAAACAAATAAGTTCACGTTCAAATGATTAAAACAAACGCTGCAAGTGACCTCATTTACATAATCTGCAGATGAAAATATTTTGCTTGGGCGCTCCCAATTAATGGGTCATAATTCGGGGGGGGGGGGGGGGGGGGGGGCTCTGTCACCCATATGGGTAATGATCAGAGTAGCATAGATCACCACAAGAAAATAACCCTCCCCCTTTTTTCATGTTGCATGGTCAAATAACAAAATGGAACAGATGCTTTGAACAAAACATAATCTTCAATATCTAATTTTCGATTATACAAATTCCAGAGAATAGCTCAAACTAATACACGCCTAACAATGTTCATCTCCGTTTTGGAGTCGAACACTTCTTCCTTTCTCACACAAATCCATAATACGCCTCATAGACAGTATTTTCCCTCTATTGAAACACAAGAGTTCAAGAGTCTGAAATAGATAAATCCTCGAAATGGTAATAAAAGCGTGAAGCAGCGCGGTGGAAAGGATGGATCAGAGCGCGAATCTTCATCGCGACTGTCACCACCCATCATCCTCCATCTAGACGCTTCAACCGTGTCTGCTAACTTCAGTCTGATGAGGCCCAAATTAACGTAGCCTCCAATTGACAAATAAGAAAAGAGACTGTCGCCCGAGTAGCTTGCTCATCAATCAGGTGCTTATTTGAACATTGCTAGGATCCCGTTCTGTCACGCAGCCCCTGATGATATTACGATACTTCATTTGGTGGAGGGGAGTTAGGGGTAGGACAGGGGTGCTACACCATCCCGTCATGAGACGAGATATAATATACAGATGATAATAAAGAGATGGGAAGATGTTATATAGATGGGGCAATAACACATGTACCTATTATGTTCCCCCACATACATACAATTATACACACACACACACGTAAACACACATGCACAAATGGGGTAAAAAAAGATAAGAACACCTACTAGACAAAAAAGGATAACTGTTAATAATACCCTCCCATGCCATATATATTGCAACATAGACCCATTCTTAATTCCTTCAGGACAATTTTATGCACTGGCTACATGAAGAAAAATGTTATAAAATATCTCAGAATTAGTTTCTGTCCTCAAGAACGATAACTTTTTGGAATTATATTGGTCATTCTCAAAACCTAATGGCCAATACACGATGTGCCATAAAATTTAAAACCCTAAACCCTGAACTGAGAGGAACTGAGAGTGACATCTTCTACTAAGGTTGTCTATTTTATTTGCATTATATGGGTTATAGATTTTGACACTTTTTGTTAGCAGAAGTATTCAAGTCATGGAATATGTTCAATTTAAAGAAAGGGAAAACAGCCGTTGACTAATCTGCAAGTAAAGATATTGCAATTTTCTACCTTTGTCGTCTTTGATCTTTGGTATCTAAGGCATAACTCAATTAAGAATTGTTTTACCCTACATAATTTACAAGCCGTGTATGACACTTTAATTTCAACAATAGATATTTGTGATTTTTTTTACATTTAAGGAAAAATAAGAAAAATACGGCCTGTAGGTGAATCAATGGAAAACGAACGTAATTTTGTTATGTTGCAATTCATTTTTGTCATTTGATAACATCAGACATTACAAAAGCAGTAAATGCTGCCAACCATCCGCCAACCCCATTAAACATGTGCGCTGTGAATGTGGTTTTAAAGCGTTAAATATGTTTGTTATTATAAATCTATGAATTGATGGCATCACTTTATATTTCAGGCCTTAGATCTGAATCTGAATTCATATAATGTTTCATAGGCTGCATTCTGCATGAAAATTAGGTTTATGTTCCTGATGAAAATGCCGAGCTTCGGAGCTTCGTTCATTTTCGTACCATGAGAAAATCATTCTAATGCCCCATTCACAGGATTTTCTAATGGCGGTGGGGGCGAAAAGCCTTTTGATCTTCCAACTGGTTGACTGACAGGCAAGAAAAAAAAAAGAGTTGGCTACTAATTTTGTTTAAATAGAAAACAGAGTGGGTCTTGACCGCTTTTGCCTCTGTTTGTATTATACTGAAATCAGAACCAGGGGCCAATAGCACTAAATGTTCTTACTCATCTCCTCTTCGCTAAGTCGTGGCCATCCCCAAACATAGATAATTAAAGGACAAAACATCTATGTAAAGGGGTGGTAAGAGAAGTTTAGAGGTGATCGCGCATTTCAATACAGGATGTACAAAAATCATGACACTGTTAGTATTTGAAAATGTCTGTAACTGTCTTTAACAACAGTTTTTTTGTGTGTGTGTAATGTGTGTACAAATAAGGGCTTTTCTGGGAGGGGGTGGGTTACTATTTGAAAAAAAAACTTTTTGAAGCTAGTAAAGATGACTGATTGAAAGGTATTTTCTATGTTTGTAACACGACACTGGTTCAAAATTGATCTTAGTTAGATGTGAACGTAGCGATTTTTTAAATGATTCATTTTGCAGGCAAAACGGGTTATAACTATTCCTGTTCTTCAGTTACACATTTTGTAAGAGTTTTCATGAAGCGGCACTTATAGAAGAAAATGGTATTGTTGCATGAAAATTTAAAAATAATGACATAACGAAATTTCAACATTTCGTAATAACAATTATTATACATAGATCTTACACCGCACACTTCCCATCCTAATTAGATGCTCAAGGCCGAATTAATTCTATAGAAGTACATGGTTCAATAAATTTGTGACTGATTTCCTGCAACATTAATTTTGGCTACCGGCAATTCGTGAAAACATAGATTGTTTGTCTTTGTGATTAAAAAAAAAACACCTTAAAACAAGAATTACTTAAATTTGTAAATTCCCAGGATGTGTGCAGTTGGTCTCAAGATTATAAGTATAAAAACACTATTTCAGTGTATTCGAAAAGAAGATTTCCTAAATTATTACTAAACACCTCTAACTTTTGAATAGTTCCGTTTCTTATTTTCACTCATGCATTGCTATTTCACGCACAGTTTTCAAAAACTATATACGAAATAAGAACGAATTTATATTCCTGTTCGTCTGTATTTTCATGAAGTGGCTAAAGCCGAAAATTGTATTTTTGCATGGAAACTAAAAAACCCAGACAAAGCAGCAAAATTTCATCATTTCGTAATAATCATGATAATGATAATAATAAATTGATCTTATATTCCGCACTTTCAGTCCTAATCAGATGCGCAAGGCCTTATTAATTCTATAGAAGTACACGGTCAAATGAATTTGTAACTGATTTTCTGCAACATTAATTGTTTTCCTACCGGCACTTTGCGAAAAAACACGGATAATTTGTTTTTGTGATCCTAAAAGATAGAAAGTATCAAATTTATAAGTTGCCAGGAAGAGTGTAGTAATTGTAGTTGGTCTCAAAATTTGTAGTATAAAAACACTATTTCACTGTAATCGAGAAGTATAGGATTTCCTAAATTATTACAAAACACATATAACTTTTGGAACATGAAATTTCTCTTTGTTTCGCACTAATTCGTAAATGCTTGTTCAATCACAATAAATCTGACACACTGCATATATAGAGAGTTGACTAACATCATTAACAATGCTTGATTATTACTATTATTACAGGACACCCCTTAATTTTAAATGTAAGCTACTTTCTAAAAGATAGGAAGCGCTTTTTTGTGTTTGTAGATATCGATCCCATACCTTTTGAACAAATCTATAAAGCTTCCATTCAACGATCAGTTACTAACTGAAAGCTTCTCTGTTTCCTATTGACAGCATGATTGATATATTATAATGTTTATTTATATTGCCGTGACAAATCGGGAACAATTACCAATTATCTATGGATAAAGAACAAAAACTCCGAGAAGAGACATGAATTACAAACATTCGATCTTATTTAAAATTATCTTTTCTTATAGGAGTCTTCCTTCTAATAACTAATGGATTAGATATATCCATAGCATAATAAAAACGGGGTTTTTTTTCTGAGTTCGTAATACTTATACTCTGAATTCTCTGTCGCATATTTCCTTAGATGACGCACATCCCCATTAATTCTTTTGGAGATTAATCTAATTCTATTTTCAGTACACGGTTTGCTACAGGAGCAATTCCACGTCAGAAGTATCCGGAAACATTTTTCTAAGTGTGTTTTTGAGACAGTATTTTGTGGAAAATTCGACAAGAATTCATTAAGCATATTTCAGAGTT
>BQKZ01002349.1:12500-20000 GCA_036244855.1 Temnopleurus reevesii | reverse complement strand
TGATCACCATCTTGATCATCATCACCACACGAACCACCATCACCTTCCTCCTCCTCCTCCTCCTCTTCATCACCACAATCATCGCCATCACAACGTCTACCACCACCATCATCATTTACCATCCTCATCAACATCATCGTCATCGTCATCATCATCATCATCATCATCATCATCATCATCATCATCATCATCAACATCATCCTCCTCCTCATAGTTTTCATAAATTTTACTGAAAGTGTTTTAGGGGCGATATCCTTGATTTAACTACCACGTTTTCTTTCTCTTTCATTCTTCATGCAGTCATTTTTATCTCAAAACCATTAAAAATGTTTTTGATATAATTATGTATCCTTGGAATGTATATCCACACTGATCCTTTTTCTTCCAGCTTCAAAGCACCCGTGAGACGATGGAGCAGAAGAAAGCCGAACAAGACCAAGAACTCGACCCTCAGACGGAAAAAGCGCTCACTAAATTCTTCACGGATCATCTAAGGACAACTACTGCCCGAGAGGACTTCGCCCTTTGTCGGAAGATCCGTGGATCTTATCCCAAAGTGGACAACAGTAGCCAGGAGCCTCCCGGACAGCCTGTTGTAGCTCAACCGAAGTACACAGAGACTGGCCTTTTTATGTTTTAACGTGCTGATCAGGGGCATATCCAAAAGGGCGGATTGGCAGGTGTCCTCATTCATTTTTTCCATAGAAAAAAGTAAGAAGTAAAAAATATATGAAACAATTGAGGACCTCTTTTCTTAGCTAAAATCTAACTACATGTATTTGAAAGGTAAAAAAAGGAGGAAACGAGACATGATAAACTTTTTACTATTTTCTTTTTGCTTTCAAAATTTTTGGGTGCCCCCCCCCCCCACGCATTCAGTGCAATACTGGATACGTGCAGCTGACAGAACGGAGAATACAGAGGGATTCATCCAAGCATTAGAAAGAGACAATTAAGGACAGATAAAAAGAGATGGTACAAAGGAAGCTGGAAAGAAAGGAAAGAAAGACAAAAGAAAGAGTGCAGAGGAATAGAACAATAGAAATACTGCACAGTTTTAAAAATTTAGAATTTAGAACCATGAATGTAATTTCAGATGCATATACTAAAAGAATGAACTGGTAAAAAACAAAATTTAGTACATTACTGAAATTGTCATTTTCATTTTATTACAAAATAATTTGTTTCACTGCAAACCTGATGGAAATTTACATAGCACAATATTGGCCACTGTTTCAAGACCACAAGTGGAGGAAGCACAAATGTCTGCTTAATCCGTGGAATACTTGTCATGTGAATTATTATTTTGCACGATCCTACTGTAAACACATTTTCCATATAAATTCATGCCATAAAAGGCAAATTGCTTGAATAAAAAGATACATTTATATCATGCATTTTGTTTTGCACATGCTATGCAACTCAAATAATGTAAGATAACTCTCAGTTACTCAATATCTATAATAGTGCGTTACAGTTAGGTATAATAGTAATAATTTTGTTTCAAAGCATGATTCTCCTAATTAATCTTCCATTTTGACTGTTCTTCATATGATCAAATTTTAAAAACAAATATCAAGCGTTTTAAGTAACAAAAATATTTCAGAAAAGAGTTGTGAGTTTTAAAAATGAGATGGATTCCTAGATGAAGCAAAATATGAATGAATTTCTTGCAACTTTCGCATTAAGGTGGTGCTAGAAAGTTGTGATCAATTGAAATACAGTGTATGTAGTCTATGAGCAAGTGCCAAGAAAGTCTTTGTTTCATGCAGGCCTTCATAGAAGCTCAAACTGTGTACACATTATCATATGCACTTCAATTTGCAACTAATTAAAAATGTTGCAAAACTTTCAAACAACATACCCTTCTTTTCTTCTAAAAAAAAAGACGAGAAGAACATATATGAATCACTGATGACAAAGTCTTACAGATGGGTCTTTCCATGGGGTTGGGTCCACTTTTCATGCAAAGTCCATGTAACGTAGTGATCCACTTCACCATGAAGATCATTTCAGATCTTCTTCAGCTTTGATCTATTGATGAAAATTGCTTTTTTTCTCAGTTACACACATTTGGATTTGAAATCTTTTCTGGATTTGAAGGTACAGGTATACAAAAATTTCACTACGTTACATGGACTTCCCACTGCTTTTGCATGTGCAAGAAATTGACAGGTATCAAATTCCAATATGCTATGGTCTTTGAGGAATACTTCTGGGTGGGACACAGTTTTGGGGTAATTTCATTATTTTACAATACTTGCCTGGTTTGAAAAAGCCAAAGATTTAGGGTTTTTGGATGTCACAAAAATGGACCCAACCCCGTGGAAATACCCAGATGGGTCCTGTAATAAAGATTTCCTCGTACAATTGATATCAAATCTAAGATTGATTGGACATCTTGATATTACAAGCAAAATTTCTTATTCAATTTCTTTATGAAATATGGGTCCTGTTTTAGTTTAACTTTCCTTTGCATTAAAATTTACTTTTGAGAACAAATCTTTTTAACTTTAATACAAGCATTATATTTCTTCTTTTATACATAATTCTCAGAGATCTAAATACTGTCTTGTTCATTAAAAATCGATCTGCAATTGTACCATGTGGTACGAAAATCGTTTTTTAATGTTTACTACACCATGCAAGATCTAGTTTTCTTCACTGTTTTATCTATGTTTACATGTTCATTTGAATTATTGCAATAAAGAATGAATCAGAATCTTATTTCTAATACTGTAATCATTAGGAATCAATTGTACTTTTTATTCCACACACTTCAATAACTGGAATGTTGTTGCTTTGCGAAGCACATTAGTAATTATAGGACCATTCAAAATATACAATGCATAATATTCACAAGGAAATCATCATACTCAGCACTATATAAATAAACATTTATACATTCATCAAAGGTCTTGAAATGGATTCTTGATTCAAACACAATTCCTTTTATATGCAAAGATCATGATTAGATGATTGAATTTTACTGCTCTCATAAATACATTATGAATACAGGCATAAATTTACATGAAATGATGAACAAAATGAATGAAAGCTTTGCCATTATACAAGAACAATGAATAATATTGCTGAATATCTATAGAAAAATTTAGCTGAATCTGTGAGTACTNTATGGCGAGTAGAGCTTGCTTATTTTGCTAGCCCAAAACCCTGTGCTTAAAGAGCACTGATCTGTTTGTACTCTTTTGGGATGGTTAATGATTATTCTATCCAGGGAGGTGTTTCACCAAGATAAGAAAGACTTTAAGAACGACTTTACGTTCGACTGGTATCCCTTCTTGTGCGTATTGGTTCACACTATTACGCGCATTCTGCGCAAGAACTAATACCAGTCGAACTTAAAGTCGTGCGTAACTTTAAGAACGACTTGGTGAAACACCTACTTGGACCTTCATACTCTGGTCTTCCTCAGTCTCAACCCACTGCACAATAACATTTTAGAGTCTATGATGTTCCTGATTATTATACACATTATATCATTGGACCATAGCAATTCATACTGTATGGTGTTCCTCAGTGCACCATCATAGTTCACAGCAGCTTACATTCTATGGTGTTCCTCAATGTTCAATCATTTGTCCACAGCAGTTCATACTCGATGGTGTTCCTGAGTGTTCTATCATTGGTCCAGTGCAATTCATACTGTATCTTGTTCCTCAGTGCTCAATCATAGGGCCACTGCTACTTTGACCTCAACAGCTCTGCTCCTCATCATTCAAGATGTTATCACAATACTATACAAGCTGACCTTTTGATTGCAACAACATCCCAATGTGTCGAAATGGTCTAAAATCATGAAAGTATCTGTACGCTAAAATAATGGCTTATACAATATGTTCTTTGATGAAGTTTCAGTTTCAGTTTCAGCTTCAGTTTAGTTTTTTTTTTCATTTCCAATCCAGTGTGGCTATGGCATTACAATTTCAGTAAGGGAGGGGGCGGAGATATTCTTCTTTATCTTCCTCAACCCAAGATGATCGGTATCCTCCGTAGAAGCTTCGATGAGACGATGACGATGTAGCTTTCTCTTCCACTGCATGGCCAGAGCCTTCGCTTCCTGGGCTTCAGGGTCATGGCTCTGATTCTCATTTTCCAAAGATTGCAGCCCCTAAAAAATGACAAAAAATATTGGAATCCATTATTTCATTTCCATATTTAGTATTAACCAGAGTGTAGAGTCAGCATAATGTGGATTTTAACACCAGGGCTGTGTTTCATAAAGCTGTGCGTAAACCTATCTACAACTCTACGAATGATAACCTTTGGCGCTGTATTGCACCAAAGAAAGGGTCACCAGTCGTTGGTGGAGTTGTGAGTAGATCTACACAAAAAATTATGAAACGTAACCCTGATGAGATATATCAAACAAATTAGACAGATGATCGTCTTCATTCTAACATGTACCAGGCACTCTGCACTCTGGAATGAGGGGGAAAGCACAAGGGGTTACCAGATGACCATTCCGCTATTTGCATTAATTCTACTGCCAATGTAGCAAGGGCGACAGATATTGTGATTAATTGGGAAAAAACCTTAGTTGAATGTGGAGGCACATTTAAAACATATCAAGTTCCTAAGAAGTGAGCTTGCTGTGATTAAGAAATCACACTTTTGTTTCTCAATCTGAAATCTTCATTGCACAAACTTAATGGCTAGATTTTGGGCACTTTTTCTTTTTACCAAATGGGCATTTTAATAGGATCAGGCCATTAGTAAATCATATGGGGACTATCATTAACCATTTGGAAGCGATTTTTACCCATTATCCAAACAATTCATGGTTGCTAAATTTGCATTGGCCGCCCTGCAGTATAAACTTTACTTACCTTAACACAAGCCGCTTCAGCAGCCTTCAACGTCCTAACGACAGCGGTCATCAGATTTTCTGCATTCTTCACGAGGGCAGCATTGGAGGTCAGGTCATCAGGGGTCACGGCCTTCACATTGGCTAACATGTTCAGCTGGGTGCTAAAGGTTGGAATATGCTGGGCTTCGTTCTGAAGCTCCTCTGCAAACCTAGTGGATACAATAAACAGATGGAGGGGATCATTTAAAAACTTTGTATAAGATGGCAGAGGAACTCTTCACCTTCAAGATCTAATCTTTTTATTTGTCACACAATGCTTGGGAAGATTTTTTTTTGCTTAGTAAACCATTATTCTTTTTCATATTTGTATAATTTCTTCAAATTCACCTGATTGTCTCTATTCTATTTAGAAATACGAATCTTGTTATCAGCAATTACATGTAGCTGATGTTAGGAGTTATCTTCATATACAGTTCAACCTCGTTACAACACTGTCCTTGGGACCAGCAAAATGTTTTCTTTATATTGAAACTTTGTGATATGAGGGCGAAAATACAGTAGACAAAAAAGAGTAGGGGATCTAAATATCACCTAATGAGAGCTTATTAAATCAGTGCTCTTTTTCACAAGTTTAAACTGTATAATACACATCTACAGCACCTTTCATCATACAATAATCCCCAATGACCATCTGCTTCTGCAGACTATATATTGAGAGATCAGGCAATGAAAGTTAAATCTGATCATAAGTGGGAACCCAGAGTCAGACTCACCTTGTATCAGAGCAGTTCCGGGCAATGATATCAGCAAACTTGGCCATTTTTAAGCCGTTGGCAGCAACAGATTTGGCAGTTGAAATAAGCTCTTCTTTATCCTGAATATAGGTTAAAATAAAGTATGTAGGTAAATCCAAAAGATTGCTAGTCTGCAATTCATGCACTTATTCAGTGCTGATATCTTGATGGATCGTGTAATGCCAAGTCTCGTAATATAGGTTTGTGTTTCATAAAGCTGTTTGCAGAGGTACGCATTTAGACATCTACATGCATTTAGCAATTGGTAGAGTGAAAGCGCACATCTACAGAGGCAATAAAAAATGTCTTTTCTTGGTTTCTGTAATTTTTTTAAAATCTACCATGCATAATTACAAAGCAATGTCCATTATATAACATGATATTAAAGATAGGATAATTGGTATTTTAAGAAGTGCTAAGCATTTCGCTATACAATAGCTACCAAGTTAAGATCAAGAGTTATCTTGGGCCTCTAATTGTTCCATATGGTTCAGAGAGAATGGAAACACTGACTTTTATTGGTTGTCTGAGAAAACATGGCCAGATCTCTAGAAAGGCAAGCGAGAGAGTAGGAACTTTTCAGAATGTATTCCACATAATTTTTCTCCTTCATAATCAAGTTTTAAATGAAATGACTAACCTCCATGCAGCAGTGTCTGCGAGCATACTTGGCAAGTATCTTCATCTTCTGAGCCATGATCCTCGCTACCTTGATTACTTCATTCTTATCATCCTCCCAACGATCTGTCTCTTGCTGGAGGGCTAATGCAGCTGCCTGTTAATAAGATTAATGGAAATGGTTTACATCATTTTCACGAAAAGTGCCTCATTCTCAATGCTATCGTAAAGTATCATCTTCATGGCTATATCATACTGGATTTCTTGTCCTCGAGTCCAGCATTTTAAAACAACCTTGTCACACAGAAGATGAGTGGAAGTATGAATGCTCAAATAAATGTTACCCAACCACTAATGTTCAGCTTTTGACACATTAAACCAACCATATACTAGTATGGCCTGCTGGGTGCATCTTTTTGGTGATGGAAGAGTCCAAGTTTGAATTGATTTGACCATATTCACCTTCCAGCAGATTTCTGATATCGGTAAAACTCTATATGTTCTCCGGACCGTGCATATGAGCAGTTCAATTGATTCGATTTATACATATTCGGAATGTTTTCTTTCTCAAAGTAGATGAACAGATTCTATGCACAATAAGAGATGTGTTCCTTTTTATACAGTAGATCAGCCACTACGAACTTGATGAAAATACTTTGTTTAATTACCTGCTAATGCAAACATTTCTTCATCAGTTACCTGACGACAATTCATTGAAACTACGAAGATTACTGCCTCGACTTCTTGTATTATATCAAAACTGAAAAAAAGATTGAGTTCTTTGGCGGAAATATTCGTATTTGAATGAGAAACTCTTAAATCTAGATTGAGACAGTCATCATCATTTATCATACTTACTGTGATGGAATTGGAATATGTCACAGATCCACTTTCTGAAACTCCTGTGCTATTGACAGACTGGAGGGAGGATGTACTTGCTGATTTTAGGTTCAATGATTTAGGGGTACTGTGAAAAGAAGAATAAAATAACATTTGAATCCTTATGCTAGTTGGGTTATCGCTGACAAAATGAATTCCTATCAGAAGCAAGATTCTATTTTGGAAGGGTGCAAACCAAGTCACATTACTATGATTAAAAAAAGCCTATAACATGTAACAGCAATCTCTAAAGCAATTTTGCAGGATTTATGAGCGCTAACTACAGATTTATTTCATGAAAGATTGGCTTTTCATACAATTATACAGAATCTAGTAAGGGTTTAACGACTGACTGATAATCAAAATTGCTAGATCTTA
>BQKZ01002349.1:0-10000 GCA_036244855.1 Temnopleurus reevesii | reverse complement strand
AATGTACATTAAAATGCTGGAAATGTTTACTCAAAGTAAAAAAAAAAATGCAACTCAAATGTGAAAACTAGCATCATGCCATTATAATTCTCATCCATTTTTTAACCGGACACCTGTCTAGTTTCTTGTTTAATTGTATATTTTAGCATGCCAAACCATTGGTGATGGAAAATCCTTTTCAGTCCCTGCCCTATAAAAATAATTAAAAAAACCCTAAATATCCGCCTCAGCAATATGTGCATCACTGAACACTGCAAATGTAATTCAAAACAGATACCCGAAACAATGCAAAATGCTTCCACCTTTCTTCCAAAGGTGTCAAGTCTTTAAAATAAGTCATAATAAATACATGCACAATTCAATAAAAGGAAAAAAATTGAAAAGAGCATCAAATTGATAATTTTGTAACACTACATGCTCACGCTGACCCAGCAAACCAAACTCATGTGCCAAACAACATATTTCTTACACATTGTTTAGAAAAAGTCTAGTCAGTCAGATTCTGTTTGATACTTGTCATAATTCTTTTCAATACAAGGAATTTGAATCCAGTCCAGAATAGCTTGACGTGTCAGGCCCCTAAAGAAAAATGTTATTCAACAATTTTGAACAAAAATGATATGCTTAAATCTCATAAATTTGTAGTATACACTGATATCGTATTGTTGTACAGAGCATTTATTTCCTTCATACAAGAAAGCACTCATTACTGATACATGAATTACTGTGCAAATAATCACTTTGATGAACTTATATGTTTGATAATTGCAAACTGAATACAAATATCATATTTGCTCAAATAAAATAATGAACATGATTCTTTATGACAATAATTTCAATCAGATTGAATTGATATTTGATAAGATCAACAATGCACCTGAAATTTCAAATCTTCAAGTTTAAAAAGTAATTGGCAAATACTTTGAAACATAAGTCATTGTTAATTGTAAAGTCATCATGGTGCATCAATTCTGAATATCTCATTAAACCAAATACTCAAAGGTGGGATCCTTTTTTTTTTTTTAATTCTTTCAGCAAGAAATTGGTTAACACATTGCTGCAGTCAACAAGCACTTAAAAAGGGAACCAGGCACGAATTAATTCATTGAAAATGCTATTATAATTGCATCTGATAGCTTCACTGCTAAAGCAGCTGTATTACAGCTGCATTTGTAGAGTGGTTTATGAATTCTACATGGAATCAACAGGTCTAGTCTGCCATCTATTTCAAACCGCATGGGTCATGATGGTGGGCTCCTGCATTCCATCATTCCATTATTTATTGCTTTTATAATATAGATTATTTCTATAGCGTTAAAAACAGAGAGTACCATAGCGCTTTACATTTTAACAGAACAAAAATGAAAATGAAAACGTATTTTTGTTGACTTACTTTCATTTGTTGCAATCAACAATATTATTCATAATCCATTAACGTGTTTGTTCATATTGTATTATATTGTATATTGTAATTTCTTACCAATTCCGATACAGAGCATCTTTGTAGGGACAAAAGCAATATGTCATATGATCTTTCATCTCTCACGTCATACCAGAAAGTGCATAGTAGCGCTGACTCATCCCAGGTGATTTGTTTGTAATGGATAAATCAAAAGAGTTACCAAATGAACTGTACAGGCCGCAAAACGCTGGTTTGCGTACTTACCTTGGAGACGGATTCGTTTCATACAACCTTGGTGATCCTCCTGGATGACTGGGTGAGGTCAGACCTGACGCTAAATGATGGGACAGGTTGCCATGGTAATAAGGTGATGCTCCTCTTGGGGGTGTTTGGATCACTTGAATACCTACATTAATGAAAAAATAAACACATGTTAGTATATAATTTGAACTATTGTCTATATCTTGGATCTTATTTTGATCAGAAGGTTATAGGTCTGACATTCAAACGTGTACACTCAAATACATCCATACACTCCTATCAGTTCAGGAAATAAACATTTCTTGAGACTCCCTTTTTATTAAATGTATTATTTTTTTTCTGTGAATGGAGAATGAGACTATTTTTCTACAATTTCCTTGATTTCAATTTAACACTGGGAACATCAACTCTGCGGAGTTCTCAAAGCGCTTTTAAAAAGTAGTAATGACCTAGTTTTAGTCCTCCCCCTCCTCCTAGCCACTAGTGTGTAAGCATTCTGCACAACTGTGATTTGAATCCATGTCCTTTGGACATTGAAATGTTCAAGTTTTAAACCGTTGACTGCAACACTTTCACATCAGTCATTACAATCATATAATCTTTCAGTCGAACACTCACCATGTTGAGGTAGAGACTGGAGGACTCACCATTGCTCTGGGGTTAGCTGAGGCACACTGAGAGGATTAAACATCCCTCCCCCTAATCCTCCCCCTACTCCTCCTCCTCCTCATGGTCTCCCTGGGCTGGGGAACATGATGCTGGAGGATACTGACGAAGGAGAATAATTGGCAGCAACACTGCCACAATCATTACAACAACAACATAATCTTTTAGTCAAACACTCACCATGTTGAGGTAGAGACTGGAGAACTCTCCATTGCTCTGGGGTTAGCTGAGGCACAGTGAGAGGATTAAACACCCCAGCCCCCCCTCCCACTCCCCCTCCTACTCCTCCTGGTCTCCCTGGGCTGGGGTACATGATGCTGGAAGTTGCTGATGAGGGAGGTGGAGAATGATCCTGGAGCAGAGATCGCGTCATCTCTGGAGGATGGATAGAAAAGTAAAATGAAGGGATGATGGTATGAAAGAAGATGAAGAGTCCTCGATTGTTGAGGTAAATGGGATATTGTCAAATTTTGATTTCTCTTATAAATATCAGCGTTAAGTAAATAGCTTCTGATTTGTCTTGTGATCAAGTGTAACATTGAATACAGATTTAATTGCCTTATCAAATACAGCAATGAGAAAATATATATTGCTGGCTAAGAATTTCTTAATACTTGTATTCTCATTTCAAATGAAATAAGATCTGGGCGGTGTTTCACCAACATAAGATATTCTTTAAGGACAACTTTGAGGTCGACTGATATCCTTTCTTGTGCATAATGATAAATGTTATGTATATTCAGCACAAGAACTGATACCAGTCTTTTTTAAAGTCTTTCTTATCTTGATGAAATATCGCCCAGGGCTGTGTTTCATAAACCAGTTCGTAACGGTACATATGACTCTGCGCACGACTAGTTAATCTTTCTTTAGTTCTGGCTCAGTAACAAAGGCGTGACTGAGTGGTAGACAGGACCGCCGGCCATTCATACAGTCATGGATACCTCTATGAACAGCTTTATGAAGCACATCCAGGTCTAAATCAACTCACCTTGTTTTAGATTGAAGTCAATGCCTGGAAGATTATTGATGCAGCGAATCAGAGCCTTAGCATTGCATGCCCACTCTCTCTTCTGACTTGTTAAATCATCATTGAAACTCATAGAAGAATGGTCTATGAACAAACAGGAACAGCATTTGTTATAGGTTATTCATATTCTTCTATATTATGTGATTCAAATTCGAGGTAATTCATGTGAGAAGAAAACTTGTTTAATATGAAACTGAATATTCATACACAAATAGAGCAATTCAGGTAGGACTTAAAATACAATACATGTATTTGGAGCTGCAAACACAGTCTTTTTTGACAGATTCTAATGTAAATTTCTTTCGTGGAAGAGAAATACTATTGACTATTGAGAACGTTGACCATAAAAGACAGGTAGCTACTTAGACAGGCTAGAATGGCACCATCAAATTTAATCTTTTTACTTGGATGGCTTGGTTTTATTTTTCTGAATAAACTGCATGAATGTTCCTACCGTCTACAATAAAGCTAAACAAGCAGAATATGGCTTTATCTTTTTAATAGGCAATGGCTTAATGAATCAGAGGATGACTTTTGTGAGAGATTTCTGGAGATGAATACCCTCTGACACATACCTGTCTAGGGGACCAATGAAATTAAATCTTATACAGTCAAACCGCTTTGTTGAATAATCATATACAAAGACCACCCATCCATTAAAAGCCCTTCTCTTTCCACTCTTTGAAGCAATTTACATACAAAAGTATATGTTTATACAGACCACCTGCTGATAAAAGCCAAACTTTTTGTCTCCCATGCATGGTCTTTATAGACAGGTCTAATAAGTTTCATAAAATCCCAATCTCACCAGCTATCATCCTGAGCTTAGCAACGACACCTGATGTAATCTTTGACAGTATATCAGTGCACTGAAGGATGGTGTCTTTCTCAGGCAGGTTGAACACATCTTGGAGTAGCACAGCACAGTCTGTTTTGATCTTGGTCACGGCTTGTGTCAGTCCCTCTGATTGAGTTTGGAATTCTTCCATTATCTGCTGTCTTGATGGTCCTACAGAGTGGAATCGGCAAAACGTGGCATGTGAAGGAATTATTATGATAAAAAAGGATAATGATTCTTATTTTTCATTGTGCATTTTGCATTTTGCCCATGATCAATTGAGCTAAATGAATTTCCATTTCAAAATTTAGATTTATGAGATTTGGAGTGGAGTGTTGTTTCATAATTTATTGTTGAATTATTAATTTGTTGTCACATATTGATTGATTCTTTTATATTTTTTTTGTTAATTTGACCATTATCTGTTTATCAATTTATTCATTCACTTCTCCATTAATTTAATATAAATATTTAATTTTATTCATGCATCTTCTGCCATGATAAATTCATTTGAACTGTTATTTTCATTCATTTATTTGATTATTTTTTATTTTACAATTCATTCAATCATTCATTCATTCATTTATCAACTAAGTAACATATTTTTTGTTTGTCCATTTCTTATCAATCTATCTTGAGCCAGCTCAAACAGCAAGTGTAGCCCCAGTGATTCTATGAAGTGGAATGATAACTCCTTCTCGCATGAATACACAGCATCATCTGATTTATTCATTCATTTGCTCATTTATTCATTCTTCCCCTCATTCGTTTCTTCGTACTTCGTTCATTCATGCATTCACTTATTTATCAATTAATTCCTTTATTCACCTTGTGCCTGCCTAGCAGCCAGTGCAGTGCAATAATAAGTCCTCAAACACACAGTCAACTCTAATCATTCATTCATTCATCTCTTTGCCTTGAGGCTGCCCTGGCACTCCCAGTTAGCATTTCAGCAAAAAGTCGTTCTACAATGGACTTGACATCATTTATTAATTTATCAAGACACTCATACAGTCCTTTATTCATTCAGTCCATTCACTCAGACCATCAATCATTCATTCATTCATCCATCCATTAATCAATTATTCCCTCTATTCACCTTGAGCCTACCTAGCAGCCAGTGCAGTCCCTGTGAGCCTGTCAAGAGGAGTCAGCATCTCAATAAGTCTTTCTAGCATGCATTCCATCCCTTTCATTCATTCGCTCATGCATTCATTCATTCAATCATCCCATCATTCATTCATTCATTCATTTATTGATTCATGCATTCATTCATTCATTCATTTGTCAATCCATCCATTCATCCATCCATCCATCCATTAACCCAATAATCCCTGTATTCACCTTGAGCCTATCTAGCAGCCAGTGCAGTCCCAATGAGTCGGTCACGAGGAATGAGCATCTCTACAATAAATCCTTCTAGTATGCATTCCATCCCATTCATTCCTTCATTAAATTATTCTTTGTTTATTCATTCATTCATCCATCCATTAATTCATTAATCCACCTATCTACCTTGTGCCTGCCTAGCTGCCAGTGCAGTCCCAGTCAGTCGGTCCAGAGGAATCAGCATCTCAATGATAAGTCCCTCCAGCATGCATTCCACCACCTGGGTCTGAAAGCAAAAAGGACATACAAGCATAATGGACATATAAAGTGCCTCTGGATGAATAACAATATAAAGTAAAATCTAAAACTGGGTGCAAAAAGGTATCAAAGCCTGATTCATTTAATTCTGTTTAATTGAACAAGATCGTATTTTATAAAATAACAGCAAAAGGGTTGTACCAATATGGAATTTCAATATGAATAATCATCTAACAAATGCATAGAAAAAAATCAAACTAAATCACAGGAAGCAAAATTTCTTAAAACTGTACTGTAGGAGCAGATTTTTTTCCTGTTTTCTTTTTTGCTCATTCTACGAGCATAAATTTGCTAAAATTTTTCCTCATTAAAATGCCCGTTGACTTGTAAATAAAATGGGAGAAAAACAATCCGCTATTAATGTAAACACATCCAAAATGTAGTGAACTTTTTTTTTTATATGTACATTTTACAGTATTTAATCAAATGGATTTGGTTGAAGTAAATGCCTGTGAGCTCCCATACCTTCACAATCCATTCCCTCTGTAATAGACTGATCTTCTGCAGTCTGAATCCATGAGATGATGAGGAACTGGGACCCTTCACAGCTGTTGCCATGGAAATAGATGATGTTGCTAGCAATGATGTGCAGTTTTCCATCTCCTTCAATGACTTGTTGAGGTCTAATTCCTTTGCCATATCATCACAACTATAAGAACACAAGCAAAAGAGAAAGTTTTGCCGCATTGAAAGGAGTTAGAGGTCTAAGTTCCTTCCAGATATAAGAAATACTCCATCATAAGAATGATGAAAACTTGTGCCTGTTGCATAAAATTTTGTGCTAAAGAAATGTATGGCTAAACAAAGACTCTGGCAAAAAATGGTTCAGACATAGGCAGTGTTGCAAGAAAGCTGCAATTAATTGCAATTGAAGATGATCGTCACGAGCAAATCAAAATCATTGTTCCATGCCAGTCTTGTCAGAAACGCAGACTTTTCGTGAATGAAAATGCGCCTTTCAACTTGCAACTGATTTGCAGTTAATTTTCAATCAATTGCAACTTTCTAGTGACACCCTCATAGATTTTAACACAGAGAATTTTTATGAAATGGAGCTGGAGCCCCGATGGGCATGACAAGGCATACTTATCTATTTGCATACTAAGAATCATCCGGCACATGCATTTAATAACCATTTGAATTTGTGTCCATTCATGGCAAATTTCGCGAAAATCCTGCCAGGCAGATGTTTCATCACATTGTTCTTAGTTTACAAAAGACTTTATGAACCACTGGAACATGTTCTAATGACATATTCTTATCAGATTCCCTTGCCAAGAATTGTGTTTCAAACTGAATGGCCCACAGCAGGCTAACTGCGATGTTATCTTTTGCGAATCTGTCAAGAACCTTAAAAAATACTAAATAGCACAATTTAGCAAACAATTTGCTTTTCTTTACATTACGATTTTCCTCGGAAGCCTGTCACAAATCATGGATAAACAAACAATAACACCTACCTTGTAACAACCTTTCTGCATTGCTCCACTAGATTTTTACATCTGACATTCAACCCCTTGACCTCCCGCATGACCCGGTCATCCTGACCCGACCTGATTGCATCGACAATACCCACAAACTCCTTTGACCTTTGACCCAAGATGACCTCATCCAGTGTGATTACAAGTTCCATGGTTCTTACTGACCAACCTAGGTTTAGCCTTTCTAATTTGTCAGTGACTTCACGATCATCTGTAACAGGAAGCAAAGTGATATGATGATTAGTTACAGTACAGTGGATCTTGAAGAAACAAAACAATGATTGACATAATACAAACTTTAATGAATTCAAATACAATTGTGAAGACCACTTTGATACAGACTTGCTTGTTTTCAATTCTGCTACACAGATTCAACGAACCAGTTAAAGAAAATTTGAAAAAGTGATCAAAATGCTATGATCTTAACAAAAATGTTTATGGATGAATTCTCAAAATTTCAATAGTCCCATTTCAACATATGATCTAGCACGTCTATGTGTATTCTGCACTGCATTCTCATATCAAAATCATTCTAATGTAATTAATGACAGTATCTGAGAAAATATCACATATCCGATAACACAGAGAAAAGGAAATAGAACATAATTTTTTTTTAACTTTTGCTATTCACAATACTTTCTAATTCAATAATGAATGGTGGTACATGGATTTGTGATGATGACTTTATAACCTACCTGGACTGATTAGGCTCTCATTGGCCAAGGAGTGGAGTTCAGAGGTCACTCTCGACCAATCAGAGGCTCTGCTCTGCATCTGCTGAATATGCATGGCATGGGTGGGTGTGTCGCCACCATCTGTGGCCTGGAGAGATTCTTTCCAAGCAACGGTGACACCAATCAATCTCATAACATCAGTTTTCAATGCTGTAACTTCGTCAATCTGTGCATTAGAAATATATCACCATTGTGATAAAGAAGTTTAGTTTTTATGTAATAATGAAATAATCTTATTCATCTCTGACACAAGATTAGACTCTTATAAAGCTTTCGACATTGGTAAATGCTGCAGTGCCTTCCTCCCCATGACAAGAATATATGACAAGATGGAGGCTTTAATGGTAGAGATTTTGTGGCATTTTCTGGAATTTGATTCTCAGGATCATATGAAGAGAATTTTTCAGAATATTTTTCTAATCTTATTTTATATGACTTTAGGAGTCACAACAACAATATCCTCCATGCATGAACATTATCAATATCGATATAAAGAAATTTACTAATCTGTCTCTAGAGACCCAGAATGAGGTTATGAATACTTCTGCTGTATGATCAGGTTATCAAGAGGGCATTTCATGAAGCTTTTTAGAGCCACTGTTAGTCAGTGCTGACTAAATTCAATGTATTTCCTCATTTTCATTGGATGAACAGTCAGAAAATGATGATCAGGTTCATTAAATAGCTGCCTGATGTGGTGAAAAAAAATATAACAGGGATAAATGAAATATTTTCTTTGTATCATAATGTTGCTCAATGAATTCATTCACTATTTTCAACTTGATGAAAAATTATGTTTATGAATATTGTGAGGTTCCTACCTTCGATTGCACAGTGGTCATGTGATCAGTCCCATCATGCTTGGACATCAACCCGCCTATTCCCCCACACCAGCCAATCAGATCTCTAGCACCTGCTCCAACCTCAGTCATGTGACTGCTCCATTTCTCTGCTCTGATCACAGCATCGGCTTTATCGCTAGCATTGCCATGAAGGGATGATTCAAAATGGTGGATGATGTCAGAGGTCATCTGATGCAGCTCATTTGCCTTGACCTCCGTCATTCTGCTCAAAATTAGTAGAGATAATCATGAATTAGGCAAATAGGAAATAAATATTCACAAAATTGAAAAAAAAAATTAAAAATGTGAAATGAAACATGTATATGAATGAATACGACATTGGTAAATTTGAACTAATATTCAATGTCAGTGATGTGTTTTTATTCCTAAAATAGAATGTGAGAGTGTAAACTGTGTTTTTCTGTCTTTATATCTTGTGCCACTTCATTTGTGCTAACTGCTTGGCCATCTATTAGTGTAAAAGGGATATCAGACTGAAAGCTGTGTGCACAAACAACCATAATAACAGTGTGAAAATATTTTCTGTATTGTCATTCCGTTAAAGAAGAAAGCTCAATACAATAAAAAAAAAACAATAACAGCCTCCTACTAACCGAAGCTTTTCTGCATCCAGTTTAAGATTCCTCATCCTCTTCAAAAGACCGAGATATTGTTCTACCTTCTCTCTCGTCTGTTGACAAAACGCTCCTACTTGGTCCTGCTGCTTCGTGAAGAGAGCCCTCACAAGTTCATTCATTGGATAGGCCATCTCCAATTTTTGTATCATATCTAAGCGCCAGAAAGAATATGGATTATTACTTAATTCTAAAACACTTTGTGCTTACAAAATCTTTCCATTAAAAGCAGATGTGAATAATTAATTTATTTATCTATTGACTATATGTAGATACTGAATAGATCAGCGTACAATAAAAAAAAAGAAGATCTGGTTATCGCATACGTAAGGTTAGGTATCGAGCATTAAACGTAAACCTAATATAGCCAGGCATCATCATACTATAATGTGAGAAAGGTTTGTCTGCCTGTCTGTTTGTGTGTTTGTTCCCCTACTCCTCCGAGGTCCTTTGACAGATCTTGA
>BQKZ01002348.1:74649-85693 GCA_036244855.1 Temnopleurus reevesii | reverse complement strand
CAATTATTTGCATTATCTCAACAGTAAAGTTGTCAAGGTTTTCGTTTAAAATGGGGCTAGTTTTTATTCTAATGCTAACAGTGCTTGGTTTTGCTACCACTGCCAATGGTAAGTTTATCATTTAGTTTTCTTTTTATTTTTCAATTATCATTCATTCATTTACTTTCATCCTCTTTTTTTTTGGGGGGGGGGAGGGGTAAATCAGGAAATAGGGCAAAGTTGGGGATAGAGCATTGTTTTATGCATTATTTCACAATTCGTATTTATTTCAGGCTTTTTAATACCAGAGTAGTAGTTGTTGTAGTAGTAATAGAAGTAATAGTAGTAGTAGTAGTAGTAGTAGTAGTAGTAGTAGTAGTAGTAGTAGTATCATTATCATTAATATCATCATTGTTATTATTATTATTATTATTATCATTACTATTATTATGATTATTATTGTTGGTATCATTATCATTATCATTGTTATTATAATCATTCTCATTATTATTATTATTATTATTAGTAGTAGTAGTAGTAGTAGTAGTATCATTATTATAGGATTTTCCGGCCAAATTCTCAGGATTTTCATTTGAATCAATACTTTTTGCATTTGAATTAACGTAGATCGTTTTTGCCGTGCAAATTGTCATTCGATTTTTTAATTTTTTCATCACATTTGCGACGTTTGTCGAACATTTGTGAGGTCTTATCATTCCATTGAGAAACGAGTCAGTTAGCATTCAAAATAATCAGTGATCATCGGAGCGTCATTTCTAGCTTTTAAATTTAGCGGCTGGAATTCTTTTTCTGAAATATATCATTCAAGTTAAGAATGTAGGGGAGTAATACAGGGGAATGTATGGTAAGTGTTTTACAATCTAGGGAAATGTTTTAAAAGAATAGCTTCTTTGTACAGTTTTGGACCGACATCAGATTGATGGCTAAAGACTCAATTTTACAGACTCATGTTCCAAGCTCCACTCATTTTATGTAACTCTTTCCTTCCCCGTCACCCACGATGAATATAAATCAGATGAATCACAATATAGACAGATATATACATAATTTTCATTACTTTCATTTTATGTGCTTAGACTAATTGAAAAGTAAGCTTAATATTATTCTTAACTTGATCATCATTGGAAGTCCTTGCATTGATCAACCATTGTATGGTATGAATTCATACGAAGAATAAAGAGAGAAGAAAATTGATCAAAGATTGTATAAAAAGTAAATAAAAAGAATTTTGTAGATAAGAGAGAATAAACAAATAAAGAAAAAATATAATGAGCACTGAAAACGCCCTAAACGATAGAGCAAATTAAAATGCAAAATGTGCTAATTTGATATACTAGAAATGAATTCGAACGATAAAGTCGCGCTGCCGAGAGACAGAGAACGGATTTGTGCTTAATAGAACGACAGCTTCACTAAAGAAGGCAAATTACCATCAACTTGAATGATACTACCACGCATTCAAATGACAACATCATGGATTCATAAGCAAGAAAAAGGAATTTAAACCAGGGATATCTCCGAGTTCACGGAATATGACGAATATGAAATAAAAGAAAATTAAATCCAATGCTATTATTTCGATTTTGGCCGGGAAATCCTATATTATTATCATTAATACTATTATTATTATCATCATCATCATTATCATTATCACATCATTATCATTATCATTATATTATTATTACTATTCTGCTCTTCTTCCTCACCACTCCAGCTCGCCCATTATACGATATCATAGTCAATAACGACGCCCATGATGTCGGAGACACNCTAGAAAGTTCTTATAGTTAGACTTTCATCTGATCTGTAATTTGAATAATATTTTTATATTGAGTGACATTACTTGATATTTTTTACCGGTACGTATAGGAAATTGCAAAACTTTCCGGTGTGCAATAACGGGAAATTCTAGTATCTATAATTTACACTTAGCCTATATTAATATCATATTTTCCGATTGCATTTTCATTTCGCATTTGTTGGGTTGTGACTGTAGACGCTCTTCAATTATTTGCATTATCTCAACAGTAAAGTTGTCAAGGTTTTCGTTTAAAATGGGGCTAGTTTTTTTTCTAATGCTAACAGTGCTTGGTTTTGCTACCACTGCCAATGGTAAGTTTATCATTTAGTTTTCTTTTTATTTTTCATTTATCTTTCATTCATTTATTTTCATCCTCTTTTTTTTTTGGGGGGGGGGGGGTAAATCAAGAAATAGTGCAAGGTTGGGGATAGAGCATTGTTTTATGCATTATTTCACAATTCGTATTTATTTCAGGCTTTTTAATACCATAGTAGTAGTAGTAGTAGTAGTAGTAGTAGTAGTAGTAGTAGAAGTATTAGCAGTATTAGTAGTAGTAGTAGTATCATTATCATTATTATTATCATTTTTATTATTAGTATTATTATTATCACTATTATTATTATAATTATTATTGTTGGTATCATTATAATTATCATTATGATTGTTATTATTATCATTATTATTATTAATAGTAGTAGTAGTAGTAGTAGTAGTAGTATCATTATTATTATTATCATTAATACTATTATTATTATTATCAAAATCATCATCATTATCATTATCACATCATTATCATTATCATTATATTATTATTACTATTCTGCTCTTCTTCCTCACCACTCCAGCTCGCCCATTATACAATTTCATAGTCAATAATGACGCCCATGATGTCGGAGACACATTTGTTGAGGATGGAAGTGGGGACGATGAATTGTTTATTATTACTACCATCATTACTATTATCATTATCATTATCATTATTATTATCGTTATCATTATATTATTATTACTATTCTGCTCTTCTTCCTCACCACTCCAGCTCGCCCATTATACGATATCATAGTCAATAACGACGCCCATGATGTCGGAGACACCTTTTTCGAGGATGGAAGTGGGGACGATGAATTATTTATTATTACTACCATCTAATAATAATCATTATATACTTAATGATAATTATCAAATAAAATTATTATATAATAATTATAATTTATCATTCTTACTATTATCATTATCATCAGTAGTATTATCATTATTATTGTTATTATTATCATTATTATTATTATTATTATACCATTATCATTATTTTACTATTATTATCATTATCATTATTATCTATTTCAGGCTTTTTAACAATTATTATTGTTATTATTATTATTATTGTTACCATTATTATTATCATTATTATTATCATTATTATTATCACTATTATCATTATCATTATCATTATTATTATTATCACTATCATCATTATCATTACTATTATCACTATCTTCATTATCATTATCATTATTATTATCACTATTATCATTATCATTACCATTATTATTATCACTATCATCATTATCATTATCATTATTATTATCATTAATCTGCTCTTCTTCCTCATCACTTCCAGCTCGCCCATACGAACTCGTGGTGGATACCGACGGCCATGATATCGGAAACACAGTTTTCGAGGACGGAAGCGGGGACGATGACATTGTATATTTCATTCGTCAATTGGGCTTGGAGGATGATAACGATGTTGATGACGATGACGAGGATGATGACAATGACAACGACGATGATGATTACGATAACGATGATGATGACAGCGACGAGGATGATGACGATGACAGCGACGTTGTGTTGAGTAAACGGTATGCAGAGGAGGACAGCTATAGTGAAATTGGGAGTGGCGAGGATGATGATGACAACGATGCCAATGATGATAGCGACTTTTGGAGCTCTTATTCTTCATCAATTTCTTTCCAGTGGCACCACTAGGCTAATACTCAGTCAATGAAATAATGAATATAAATTATTATTATTATTATTATCATTATTATCTATTCGGCAAATAGACGGGTTTACTAATATATTCAAATGTATGTGCATGCGTTTAACGTACTTACGCGGTATTCCATAGGCCGGATGACATGATTGATAACAATAAGACTACAATACTTGGAATCCAGTTCGCCTACATTACTTGTTGCTATGTCGGGCAAGCTTTGGGCAAGCTTTCGGGTTATCAAGAACAAACTTTGTGTTAGAGGTATGCATAAAATTTGTATCTATTAGTAAACCCGCCTATTCAAAACAAAACAATTACAGTATAAGTAAAGGATACAAAGATAAAAGAACTCGGTAAATGAATAATTAATTAAGACCAGCAGTTGGATTGAGAGGGCTGTCGGGGCATCGAAAAGGAGAACTTAATCTCCAAATATAGATAGATAGATAGATAAATGGTTTGTTAAGTAAAAAATCGTTGCAGCTATAAGCTGAAAGATTTGTGATTTCATTGTACAGAGTAAAATGATGTTAAAAATTGAAATTTGAAGAAAAAAATTCTAGACGCTGGAGAGAAAGTTTACATGTGCTTGCTGCCCGACAGAGCCCTCTGTGGAATATATTTCTCCATCTATTTTTTTTCTTCTCTTCAATTTATTGGATAACAAGAAAGCATGCCTATTTCGTTTAGTAAAGCCCCAGTCATATATGACTCCGGAAGCAACACGATTCACCCCGACCGTTGTTCTGAGGCAGTTAACTGTGAATTAACAAAGAGTCGGGGTGAATCATGTTGCTTCCGGGGTCCTATGTGACCGGGGCTTTAGTAAGATTGCGGACAATGCTATTTATAACTTGCTTCAGTCCCAGTCACATACGTGAGATAGAAGCCCAGAAGCAACACGATTTAACCATTCTCTGTTCAGTTCACACTTACTTGCCTACGAACAAGGCATCGTGTTGCATCCGGACTTCTATGGGGCTGTGGGGCATTAAGTTGTATGAAAAAATCAACAAGTTTCATATACCAAAGTCCACTAGCTTTACGCAACACCATTTTCCCTTTTTTATGACAGTAACATTTTGCTCATTTTTAAAGTGTGTTTTCGAGTCATGTTTTCTTCTCTTCCCTTTTGGTCAGTTGTCTTGATCTGTCATCGAGCACATACTTTGAAGATTTGATCAGTTATAATTTAATTTTGTCAGTCGTACATTTTTGGAGGCGTACACCAAGTTAGAAATAAGTATTTTGTTTTCTATTAATTATGTACTATGTATTGATTTTTTTACCGGTATTATGATTAGACAGACCACCTGTGGGCTTTGAAACGCCTGTATAAAGCGCCTTATGAATATAATTATTATTATTGAAATCGGATGATTCATTCAAAAGCTCTTATGTTTGATTAAATACTTACTTGTATTATTACTGGGCCAATACTGGGCTAATGAAATAAGAAACATAAACTACACATATGTTCATATACCAAAAATTATTCAAATAATTTCTCTTCAGTTTATTGGGTATCAAGAGATCATGCATAATGGTTAGATTACAAAGTCACGAAATCTCCTTTTGAGACCGTCATCCACGTCAAGCTTCACCGCTCATGATGACGGTCTTCTGCGTTCCCGTACTTTATTTAAATTAATTTGATACCCTGTTTCTCTTTTTTATATTACTATTGTATGTATGTTAAAATTTACTATTTATCTATATTATGTATTTATGTTAAATGTTTGTATTCTAAATCATTCATTTGAACGCAGAAATAAAATAAAATAAAATAAAATAAAAATATTGTGTTTTGGCTCTGTGCAGGGAATACCAGTTCAAAACACCAATGGATTAAGGGCTTTGAACAAGGGGATAAACATTTATTAATGGATTTCAACTGCCCTTGTACTTTTGCTTTTAATTCCTTTTATTTTCATTATCCAGTGTGGTATTGTTTAAGCCCTATGTATTTATCTATCTATTTATGTATTTGTTTATTATCTAAAATGCAGTTTAGATAGCGCACGTATCCAATCTCATTGCTGAGTGCTCAAGGCGCTTTACATTATTATTACCCTAGCTTTAGCCCGGCAGCCATCCGCGGCGCACTTGGCATTTCAAGGAATAAATATTCCTGCCATCAGGTACCCATTAATCTCACCTGGGTTGAGTGTAGCACAGTGTGGATAAATGTCTTGCTGAAGGAAATTGAGGCCATGTGTGGGATTCGAACCTACGACCCTCTCGTTGAAAGGCGAGAGTTAGCTATTTATTTATGTATGTATGTGTATAAAATAGAATATTTCTGCGTCGGTTATTAGTAATCATAGAAATATCAGACTTTTATTTTCATCCCACGGTTTTATTATTTAACAATCTTTTATTTTCTACTCTGTACTTACTAATGTATTAATATGTATAATTTGTGTCTTACATTTACTATTGGGCTTATTGTTTACACTTTTTATATGCACAGACTTTTTGAGAAGCAGTGTTATGACTGACCTGCTGACTGTAAGTTTTACCGTGAATAAATATATCAGTACTGTATTTATCTATTTATTTTCCGTATTACGTGTATTTTATATATAGCATTTATCTTTTATAGAATGAGAACCATACAAGCACGAGTACAATATCAGAACAGATTGTGATCATAATATATGCATCAGTGCCAATCGATACCAAAAAATAAGATTATATGCACCTGACCTGCTTTTTTGTACATTAATTCATGGAAAGCTTAATTTGAACCTGAACTTAAGTATGACTGGAAAATTTGCGAAAATTATAATACTGCACTTGAGTGAAAAATGCCCATTTTCTTTTATACAAGCCACGAAAACTTTGTTGCACAACTTTTTTGAGAAGTGTTTTTGTTCAGATTCACGCATTCAATGTAGGGTAAAGGAGGTTGCGTGAGTTTAAAAGGATCAATTTTCAAAAAGTAGCGCAATTAAAATGTTCAAACACTTTATAAAAGCATTGTTTACTCGTAAATGAATTTTTTGGGGGCAATTATTGCGTCATATGAAATTGATGATGATTGTGATGATGACGAAAATGGTAATGATGAGGATAATGGTAGTTGCAATTTTAGCACCAATGATGATAATGATTATGATAATCATGATAATGATGATATGGTGATTACGAAGACGGTTGTTAAATAGTGATGCTCATGATGACGATGAAGAAGAAGAAGATGATGATGGTGATGATGATGAGGACGATGGTGATGATGATGATGATGATGATGACGTTGTTGAGGATGTTGAGGATTATGATATGATGATAGTGATGAAAATTATGATGATGATGGTGATGATGATGATGACGATGGTGATGATGACGATGATGATGATGATGATGATGATGATGACGATGATGATGATGATGATGATGACGATGACGATGGTGATGATGACGATGATGATGATGATGATGATGACGATGGTGATGATGATGATGACAATGATGATAGAGATAATGACGATGATGATGAAAAAGATGAGATGATCATGATGATGATGATGATGAATATGATGAAGATGATAATGATGCTGATTATGATGGTGATGATAATGATGACGATGATGATGATGATGATGATGATGATGATGTGATGATAGCGATGAATATGGTGATGCCGCTGCTGCTGATGATCGTGATAGAGATGATGATGATGATGGATGATAATGATGATAATGATGATGATGATGATGATGATGATGATGATGATGAAGATGATGATGATGATGATGATGATGATGATGATGATGACGATGGTGATGATGGCGATGATGATGATGATGATGATGACGACGATGGTGATGATGGCGATGATGATGATAATAATGGTGGTTTGAAAATCCATTTTGGGAGGCATAGATTTTCGTGACCGGAAGCCAAATCTGAACGAATTCCTAGAAACGGCTTAACATGGTCTCGACCACATCCGATATAAGAGGGATCTCATCACTTCGTCAAAAACACACAATCTTTTTTGTCATAATGCTTAGTGGTCATGATCATAGAAGTCTCATTTGACGCGTTCTATACGATTTGCTGCCAATTATTGATCAGCGAGGAAAATGTAATGGACAGCGCTACATGTAATGGTGCTTTGAACAATAGGCGGGTTTACTTATATATTCAAATTTATGTGCTTTTCTTGCCACTGAACGTAGTTACATGGTATTCCTTAAACCGTTTGATAAAAGTAAGACTACAATACTCGGAATCCAGTTTGCATACATTACTTTTTGCTATGTCGGGCAAGCCTCGGGCAAGCTGTGGGGTTGTCAAGAGCAACCTTTGTGTTAAACATGTTAAAGGTATGCATAAAATTTGCATCTATTAGTAAACCCGCCTATTGCTACAGTTGTGCCTAATAGGCGGGTTTACTAATAGATGCAAATCTTATGCATACATCTAACACAAAGGTTGTTCTTGACAACCAAAAAGCTTGCCCGAGGCTTGCCCGAAATAGCAACAACTAATGTATGCAAACTGGATTCCAATTATTGTATAGTCTTATTGTTATCAACCGGTCTATGGAATACCACGTAACTACGTTAAACGCACATACATGACATACATTTGAATATATAAGTAAACCCGCCTATTGCGAACCCCCAGTAATGCCTTCATTTGAAGGCCTACTCACACCTTTTTAAGCCCCGGTCACATAGGACCCCGGAAGCAACACACTGCAAAAACGCTGGTGTTAAATTTAACACCATAGGTCCACACCAGAAAAGTGTTATATATGATATTATTTTAACACTTTTCTGGTGTGGACCTATGGTGTTAAATTTAACGATTCACACCGACTCGTTGTTAATTCACCGTTAAGTGCCTCAGAACAAGGAGTCGGGGTGAATCGTGTTGCTTCGGGGGTCCTATGTGACCGGGGCATTAGCCTGTGTCAGCCAAGCGTTTTTTTTTGTTGTTTTTTGTGTTTTTTTAAAACGCTCCTCGAGTGCAGAGTATACGCTGATCAGACGATCATGAACTGACGTTCGGCTTGCGCTCAAGGAGCGTACGTCGTACGTTAGTCCACCGTATCTCTGTGCGTGCAGAGGGGGAGGGGGCGTTTTTTTATTGTCAAAAACGCTGGGTCAACGCAGGCTGAAAACGCAAAGGTGTGAGGCACCCTTAAGGGCTTCATGATTTTATGAAGTAGTCTCAATATTATAATTGTGCACATTGTTAATGCACATTGCGTAAAACCCGAGCCAATAGTCTGAACTTGCATACAACTTTCCAAAATCGTTAATTTGCAGTGTGGGACCGCAAATCATTTTCTAAGTTATGAGACGTTTTCTTGACCCACTCTGTATAGGCTTAAGTTTCCTTTAAAGGAAAGTCCAGCCGGTAAATGATATTTTTTAATAGCAGCAGAAAATGTGACAAATAGAAATTAAAGATATTAATATTTTGACAAACTACATGACTAATAAGAAAGTTATGAATTTTTGAATAACATAATCTGGTGAAAACAAAATCTAATGACTTCGATGACGTCATGGTTTATACACTTATATACATGTATACACTTATGTATATATATACATGTAGTTATTACTGCAATATATATCACTATAACTGCAAAGATGATTCTTAGTTGGAAAATTTTAAAGGAATAACACTACTGGGTTTGCGTTTCTACAGACACAGATTTGTGTTTATTTGATACCGCTCGTCCTCTGATTGGTTGATTGACGTGAATAATTCGGTCACGTGTGCTACGCGGATACGCTCTCACTGTTCGCACAGCTAAGCTTAGTGGAGTAAATAGAATGCACAAACAGGAAAGATGTTGTCGCTTTTGAAGTTTGATTGTGTGTATAAATCTTCACAAAGTGTTCCATGGGACCATAATGTTGAGTTTCGACATTCATAATAACTCTAATTACTAAAACCTTATAGATATGAACTCAACAATTTCGTACATCTCGTGATGTATGTTGCAGAAAGCTATCGAGTCACTTTAATGGAAACAATATAATAACGTGTTTATCACAAATTAGAACTATCCTGCTTTTAGGGGGTGGGAACGGTTAGCATCAATATATATGTGATAGATGGTTAGAAGTGCAGCCACGGCGTCACTAATGCCGCCAATTTGTCTAAAGTGATTTAAGTGTTTTTACTTGTTGATCATGTCATTACAAATTCACATCTTCCCTACTAATTGTCGGATTTTCTGCAAACTTTTTAATGTGCTTGTTATTTCCTTCTATTTTTTGTTACTGAAAATCACAATATAATTATATCGTCTGGACTTCAAATATAAACTAACCCTGAGTCTGTTACATTGTTTCATCACATCCAGGCTTATCCAAAGAGGGGCATCGTTTTATAACATTGCATGCTCTTGTGCTAAATTAATATATTTTTTCTTTTCAAAATACAACGCTTAATAGAAAAGAAAAAACTTTCAAGCGATAATGGTATTGTCTAGTTGTTCGCTATATCTAGAATCAATACAACAGTCACCATTGATTCTTCATCAGGTTTTCTCATCAAACGATCTTTTGCTCGATATTCAATTTCACCATTTTACCGAAATGGTATGTATTGAATTCATTTTCTTGTCACTTTGTTGATGTAAGAAATTACACCATTTTTTCATATTCAGTATTGACAGAGTAAAATATGTTACTGCAATGTATATGATATAGCATTCATAAATAGCATGACATTTTACAACAGTATAATGTGAATGCAATTTTTTGTAGATTACAAAATGTTTGCATTAAGTAATATCTATTTCTATTCTATCAAATGCAAATTCAAATTCAAATTTGATTTCAAATTCAAGTTCAAATTCAAATTCAAATTCAAATTCAAGTTCAAATTCAAATTCAAATTAAAATTCATATTCAAATTCAAATTCAAATTCAAATCCAAAATAAAATTCAAATCTAAATTGAAAGTCAAATTCAATATCAAGTTCAAACTCAAATCCCAACTCAAATTCAAACCTAAATTCGAATTCAAATTCAAATTCAAATTCAAATCCAAAATAAAATTCAAATTTAAATTGAAAGTCAAATTAAATATCAAATTCAAACTCAAATCCCAACTCAAATTCAAACTCAAATTCGAATTCAAATTCAAACTCAAATTCCAATTCCAATTCCAATTCAGATTCAAATTCAAATTCAAATTCTAATTCGTATTTAAATTCAAATTCAAATTCAAATTCAAATTCAAATTCAAATTCAAATTCAAATTCA
>BQKZ01002348.1:24871-58707 GCA_036244855.1 Temnopleurus reevesii | reverse complement strand
TATGCGCGGGCCTTTACACGGCACTCCACATAGACTTGGGACAGATATAGAACGAAACTGAGGAGACAACCAATGAAATTAAACAAATATATACAATTATACAATCATATATCGAACCCATGCCACGAGGGATCACTCCATTTCAATAGACCAGTTTCGTAGTGCATTCAAATTTATTTACGCTTGTCCCAAGACGGAGTATGTATTTAGCTACCAAAAGATAATGAAAATTCAATAGTCAAAATGCTACTTGCATACATTAACGTTGCTAGGTTGGACAAACATTGTAGCTTGACCAACCTAGCAACAACTACTGCTTGCTATTCACATACCTTCCATTGAAATAGGATTATTTTATATCAGGCGGACAAATAGTTTATCATTGTGCATTTGACAACAGACGTGTGCATAAAATGTGAATGCGTTACGAAAGTCGTCTATTATAACGTCCTACCGACTCAGCTGCTCGCTGCTTCTGACCGAACTATTAGACAACAAACAATTAAAGACTCCGTGTACCTGAAACGCGACTTTCATTAATAATATAAGCCTATCTCTTCGTGCATAACGACAGTTCCTAATGTCCATCGGTCAATAAGAGCGGAAACACAGTTCAGTCGGAAGAACGTCTCACCTGGGCCCCATAACATAAAGGTTTGTGATTAATTGCTAATCTGATAGCGATTGATATCAATCGCAAGTCTATGGCAAATCATGTACTAAAGTTTGCAATTTATCGCAAAAATAAAATAGCGATTAATCGCAAACCTTTATGTTACGGGGGCTCTGGAGTATTAAAATTAATAAATCATAGCGCGGGTTTAAAACCAACAAATGCCACATTTTTTTAAAAACATGTACATGTGTTTTGTACGAATGTTGCAAATTTATGATAAATTAGCAATATTACACCAGATAAGGTATAATCTTTGTGTAGCTGAAATGCCTTCACTGCTATGTCTGCCTTTGTATGAGTTCATCGGCCGTGTACTCAGTCTAGTTCCCTTCATATAGGACTTTTCGATTTCAGTCAACGGTGACGAAGGGCACGTCGACCGGAAATGGTAGGCCTACATCATAGTTTTGCGCGTCTGCTTATTGTTACGTCACAGCTAATTTCGCACGTAACAATGAGCAGACTCGCAAAACTATGGGGGTGTTGCTCAAATGTTGCAATTGATCGCAAGTTGCAGTTGATCGGAACGTGCCAATCAAAATCATTGTTTCATGCGCGTCTTGTTAAATGCGCATACAGTGCGCAAATGAAAATGCGCGTTACAATTTGCAAAGTTACAGTTGACTTGCAGTTGATTTTGAACAGAGACCCCCTATGACTCATTTCTTNTTAACTTTTCGTAATAGTTTATATCATGCTACAAGCCCATTGAGTGTGAAAAAAACACAAGGTGTGCACAATTTTTTTCTTCAGGAACTGTGCTTTCATTGCTTGGAAAAGATTGTCTTTTTTTAACACAAAAAGGGACGAAATTTCTTTCTTCTTTGCCTAAGAGATCACAAAGAACAAAAATGAATTTTGACATAGGGAATGTGCCAAAAGATGCGAGGATTACGATTGGTCGGAGAAATTTATGTTGCAAATGTACTCTTCTGATTCCAAAGATTTATTTTTAAGTCCAAAAGAGTTATTCTTTAAATCCACTGCCGGCTTGAGATAGTGACAAAACTTTAAGCTTTAAAATAAAACTCTTCTTTGACTTAAACATTTAAAACTGTTAAAGTTTATGAATCAAAACCATTATGACTTAAAAAAACAAGTCTTTTAGATTTATTGTTAAAGCTTTTTTGGATTTATGTATGTTAGAAACAACTCTCTGTGGACTTAAAATTGTAAGACAATGAAAGACTTATTTTCAAAAAGTCTTATGGACTTAATATTAAGTCTTAAATGATTTAAATATTCTAAGTCTCAACAAAGACTGAGAATTTAAGTCTTCGGAATTAAGAGAGTATAATTATCTGATGCGTGACACTAAAGCCCCATTTCAAAAGAAAATTGTAATAAAAATAGAAATTGTATAAAATCGGGTTTATACGTCAATACTCCTTTAATCTTGTTCATTCATTTATTCAATATTTATATGAAATTAGGGTGGCCTTTCAACAAAATGTTGAACTATAGGGACCATGGAAGCTAAAAAAACACGTACAACATGAGATATATAGAAATACATACAATAGTTGGCATACAAAATATTTACATGTTACGATGAAACTGATATATGAATGGTTGAAAATAAAGGTGAATGTACGTTAGCAAAAATCAGATTGATTCAAACTATGTTTTCCATGCTTTTTAAAATGTTTTGAGAGTACGTATGCTTTTTTGTGTCAACGGACCCTCGATGTGTGTATTATTTTCGCGTTCCGTAGCCAACAGTGAAGCCCGTCTCTTTAAATCGAAAGCTCGTCAGGACATCCAATGCTCGAATAAGGGCACAATACAACACGTTGATGACTCTGAATGGACGATCCCTTTCCAAATTGATGACGTCAGCAAACGGTTTTTATCCACATCTGCTGGTGGTAAACGTGAGTATTTTAGACAAGCGTTAAGGGGTTCTGAGTTTAAATAAAATACGACTTTTATATAGATTATGCCCCTGTTACAGAGAATATATATGATGTACTTAGATAACTAATGAAAGATAGACCTGGGTATAGTTTTATGCACACCCTATCAATTATATTGCATAAATCGGGCCGAAAACACCAAATAGTGCGATCACTTTTCAACAGAATTTGCCGGTATCGCTAATTTATTCACCAATCAGCATTACCATTGTTCATTGAATCTGCGCCTCCTAGGAATTCTATTCGAGCCCGCTTGTCATGCTTGTACGCGCTATTCATCACGATCGCTTCATTGTTTACTTTACATTCTTGACAGATTATCTTGCTCTGTCATTTCTGCCCTGAATAAATTACGACGGCTCGTTTCAAGAGTGAAAATCAAATTTACAATTTAAATCACGTTTTAAGGAATTTTATTTGACGGAGTAACATAAATGTTAATTATACCAACTCTTTAACTATCTGAGCTCATCCTTGTTCAATTTTCAGACACATACGAGCTTTAATTTTTGTGTTCTTGGCGATTTTGTGTATCAATGTAGGGAATATTTTCGTCATATACATAAGTAAACTATGTAAATCGCTGAAGTGAATCAAGACAGCGGCACACAACATTCCGATTACAATACCATTACGAAGAAGCATTGAATTTGCGTTCAACTTAATTTTTTCGAAAATAGTTGATATCTTGTTATTTGCCCATTTCGATTATAGTTCCCGAACGAGACTGCTCGGAGATTAGAGCTCATGGCGCTACCACCAGCGGAGAGTACTGGATTGACCCGGAAGGAGCTGGGGGACCATTTCCGGTTTACTGTGACATGGTGTCAAAGGGTGGAGGCTGGACGGTAAGTAGCTATGTAAAGGTCGACTCACACCTTTGCGTCTTTAGCCTGCGTCGGTCCAGCGTTTATGACAATTAAAACGCTTCCTGGGTCCCGTAACATAAAGGTTTGCGATTAATCGTTATTTAATTTTGCGATCAATTGCAAACTTTAGTACATGATTTGCCATAGACTTGCGGTTGATATCAATTGCTATCAGATTAGCAAGTAATCGCAAACCTTTATCCCAGGACGCACAAAGATGAAGGTCATACGGTGGACTGATGCTTGGCCTACGCACCTTGTGCGCAAGCCGACGTCAGTCCACCGTCTGAACAGTGCAGCACAAGAGTGAAGCACAATGTGGATGAATTTCTTGCTGAAGGAAATTGACGCCATAGGTGGGATTCGAACCTACGACCTTCTGGTTGAAAGGCGAGAGTCTAAACCACTACAGCATGCATGTTGTCTCCTCTTTCCGCAGGTTTTCCAGCGCAGGCTGGACGGAACGCTCAACTTCTTTTTAGACTGGTCTGACTACAAACGCGGCTTTGGACATCTCTCAGCTGAACACTGGCTTGGTAATGATAACATACACCGTCTGACGTCACAAAGGGATTATCAACTCGGCATCAATCTCATAAACTGCTGGGGGCGGGCTTTCTATACATCGTATGACGTATTTAAAGTTGGGAACGAGACAGTGGAATACAAGTTAGAAGAAATCAACGGATTTGCAGGAAATGCAGGTAGGTGCTTTTTTAAATTAACTTGGCGACGAAAGAGAGATAGCAATTGTTTTTTACGGCCGTACATCATTCAGATTTGAATATTTACGCCAGGAGAAGAAAAAATAAAGGACTTAACGGCACTATCCAAAAGACGCGACCGGGGATCGAACCCGCAGCGCAGGATCGAATCTAGATCATTTTATGACCGTCCTTAACAGCTTGACAAATACATGCCATGAAGCCCTGTCAATCCGGCAACTAAATCTGACAAAAATCGAGGGCAGCAGACTATACTGTCATGTACCACTGCATGAGGGGAAAGGGTCAAGGGGTGTTGCTTAAAATCAACTGCAAAATAACACTGCAAATTATTACGCACATTTTCATTCGCGCACGGTATGTGCATTTGACAAGACGCGCATAAAACAACGATTTCTATTGACGCGTTCCGATCAACTGCCACATGCGATTGATTACAACTTTTGAACAACATTCCCTAGGTCTGTTGAGCCGAGAGCTCCAGGTTAAGGCCACAGCACACAAACACGGCACGGCGTTACGGCACGGTTTTTACGCAGTAACTTGGTTGTCATTGGCCAGCCCGCTCCTCCGCGCAAAGGATCTTCAACAATTGGCCAATCACAGGGGAGACATCGCGTAAATACCGTGCCGTGATGCCGTGCCGTGTTTGGTGTGCGCGGGCCTTTACACGGCACTCCACATAGACTTGGGACAGATATAGAACGAAACTGAGGAGACAACCAATGAAATTAAACAAATATATACAATTATACAATCATATATCGAACCCATGCCACGAGGGATCACTCCATTCCAATAGACCAGTTTCGTAATGCATTCAAATTTATTTACGCTTGTCCCAAGACGAAGTATGTATTTAGCTACCAAAAGATAATGACATAGTCAAAATGCTACTTGCATACATTAACGTTGCTAGGTTGGACAAACATTGTAGCTTGACCAACCTATCAACAACTACTGCATGTTATTCACATTTCTTCCATTTAAATAGGATTATTCTATATCAGGCGGACAAATAGTTTATCATTGTGCATTTGACCAAGAAGTGTGCATACAATTATAACGCTCTACCGACTCAGCTGCTTGCTGCTTCTGACCGAAGTATTATACAACAAACAAAGACTTCGTGTACGCGAAACGCGACTTTCATTGACGATATGTAATAAGCCTATCTCTTCGTGCATAACGACAGTTCCTAATGTCCATCGGTCAATAAGAGCGGAAACACAGTTCAGTCGGAAGAACGTCTCACCTGGGCCCCATAACATAAAGGTTTGCGATTAACTGCTAATCTGATAGCGATTGATATCAATCGCAAGTCTATGGCAATCATGTACTAAAGTTTGCAATTGATCGCAAAATAAAAGAGCGATTAATCGCAAACCTTTATGTTACGGGGGCTCTGGAGTATTAAAATTAATAAATCATAGCGCGGGTTTAAAACCAACAAATGCCACATTTTTTTAAAAACATGTACATGTGTTTTGTACGAATGTTGCAAATTTATGATAAATTAGCAATATTACACCAGATAAGGTATAATCTTTGTGTAGCTGAAATGCCTTCACTGCTATGTCTGCCTTTGTATGAGTTCATCGGCCGTGTACTCAGTCTAGTTCCCTTCATATAGGACTTTCGATTTCAGTCAACGGTGACGAAGGGCACGTCGACTGGAAATGGTAGGCCTACATCATAGTTTTGCGCGTCTGCTTATTGTTACGTCACAGCTAATTTCGCACGTAACAATGAGCAGACTCGCAAAACTATAGGGGTGTTGCTCAAATGTTGCAATTGATCGCAAGTTGCAGTTGATCGGAACGTGCCAATCAAAATCATTGTTTCATGCGCGTCTTGTGAAATGCGCATACAGTGCGCAAATGAAAATGCGCGTTACAATTTGCAAAGTTACAGTTGACTTGCAGTTGATTTTGAACAGAGACCCCCTATGACTCATTTCTTCTGGTCGACGTGCCCTTCGTCACAGTTGACTGAAATCGAAAACATCATAGCAAAATATAATAAAGGGCATGCGACCATGTGTTCTTATAAGTGTTATATTTTGTGGAGGCACCGTGGTGTAGTGGTCGTGACTCTCGTCTTTCATCCAGAGGGTCGTAGGTTCGAATCCTACCCAGGGCGTCAATTTCCTTCAGCAAGAGATTTATCCGCACTTTGCTGTAGTCAACCCAAGTGATGTGAATGGGTGCCTAGCAGGAATATTTATTCCTTAAAATTAAAATTAAAAGTGCGCTGGTGGCTGCCGGGCTAAAGCCAGGGAAATAATAATGTAAAGCGCATTGAGCACTCAGCAATGAGAGTGGATACGTGCGCTATATAAATTGCATATATTATTATTATTATTATTATTATTATTATTATTATCATTTGCGTGCTTCTAGGTTAGTCTGCATGCACAGACCATTAGCATTCGGTGTGCACATATGTAATGTATTACAATCGCATACTACATCACAGACTGTATTGCTTTTGTATTAATTCTGCATTACTTCTTCCCCCGCCAAGGTGTAGACAGACTCTTGATTGTGCACTATGCACATTGCGGAAAACCAAAATCAAGGGTCTTTTCTAGCAGACTACCTATACGTCGCCTTCGGGAAAATCTGAATGGGTATGACTCTGAACGAGTGTATGAATCTAAATTTATTCTCATTATCATCATGCATTATGTTGAAGGTGATGCTCTGAAGCACAGTGAGGGATGCCCATTTTTTGTGGACTACCTATAAGGCGCCTTCGGGCAAATCTGGATGGGTGTGAATCTGAACGGGTTTATGAATCTAAATTTATTCTCATTATCATCATGCATTATGTTGAAGGTGATGCTCTGAAGCACAGTGAGGGATGCCCATTTTTTGCGGACTACCTATACGGCGCCTTCGGATAAATCTGAATGGGTATGAATCTGAACGGGTATTAATCTGAACGGGTTGATGAATCTAAATTTATTCTCACTATCATTATGCATTATGTTGAAGGTGATGCTCTGAAGCACAGTGAAGGATGTCCATTTCTTGCGGACCACCTATACGTCGCCTTCGGATAAATCTGAATGGGTATGAATCTGAATGGGTATGAATCTGAACGGGTTGATGAATCTAACTTTATTCTCACTATCATTCTGCATTACGTTGAAGGTGATGCTCTGAAGCACAGTGAAGGATGTCCATTTCTTACTCGAGACATGGACAGACACGGCTGGGTGAACCGGGCGTGCGTCTACGCTGGATGGTGGTGTTGCCATCGCAACCAAGACGCTAATCTGAACGGTCGAATTTATTATCCCAAACGTGGCTATAGCACCGACGAGGGTCTGTTTTGGTCTGAAGGTCGGAATCCAACATATAATATTCTGAGTTCAGAAATGAAACTTCGACCAGTCGCGTAACCATGTCGTCGATGATTTTACTTTGAGTCCAGGTAACACAGGGCCCCGGAAGCAACACGATTCAACACGACTCTTTGTTTAGTTCACAGTTAGCTGCCTGCGAACAAAGATTCGTGTTGAATCGTGTTGCTTCATGCAGGGCCCTGTGTGACCGGGGCCTTAGGAGCCGGTATCATCGATCTCTATATAAAAACTGGTAATCATCATTGACTTGTTGCAGAGAAGACTTTTAACCATAGGGTTGTAGGTTCGAATCCCACCCATGGCGTTAATTTCCTTCAGCAAGAAATTCATCGACATTGTGCTTCACTCAACCCAGGTGAGGTGAATGGGTACCTGGCAGTAATATTTATTCCTCGAAATGCCATGTGCGCTGGTGTAGGCTGAGCTAAAGCCAGGATAATAATAATGCACAACGCCTTGAACACTCAGCAGAGTCGATAAGTACGCTATATAAATTGGATCTGTTACTAGTATTATGATTGCTATTTTCCACTCGTTACGCAATGAAGCCTGATATGGGTGAAGGAACATTCTAAGCTTAAACCGATAGACCAGTTTTGGGAGAGATGGCACTTCAGATGTTTGACTACTTTGTGAGCTGCAGTAAAAGTATTTTTTTATTTTATTTTTTTTTTTTTATTTTATATTATTTTTTTTTTTTTTTTTTTTTTATTTTATTAATAATTGGCTTAATTATCGCAAAATAAGAAATTACGACAGCATCGCTCTCTCCAGCCGCATACAATACCATCGATCGCTTTAGCCATTCTACGCCGCTCTGGCCCGCGTGCAAGTCATTCAACGCACCGTCGGAATAACGCGTGGATGGCATTTTCGTAGCAAAATACGCCAGAATAATTGCTAAACTCTTCTCCTAATATCGTAAACAGTTATATTTAGGCATGTAAATCAATTTGTGTACACATCAGCTCGTTTTACATCAATTTCTGCATCCCGACCATCACCATCCTATACCTTCAAAGGGGAATTGACTCCAGACATTAATGTACTGTCATTTGATTAAGAAGAATAGAACGATCAAATTTTAGCAAAATTGGATGATTCATTCGGAAGTTATAAAGTTTCAAAGTTTTGATTTACACCCCTCATCGGCTCCCTCAGTTGGCAATCTACAGTAAAAAAAAATAATAATAATAGCTGTCATTATGGAGAACACTTCATTTACTTTTCTTCGGTTGTCGAAAAGTAGACAAAAATTGAAGTTTTTTTTTAATTTAAAGCGATAGACCAGTTTTGGGAGGAGGGCGCTTCAAATATCTAACTAATTTGCGAGCTGCAGTAAAATTATTACCATAATGCAGTTTTTCAATAGTAAATTAGAGCATGTTCATAGTTTGTTTGAATTAAATCGACCCAGAAATGGCTTAATTATCGCAAAATAAAAAATCATGCTGCGGTCGTAACATGCGTCACGTACAAACGAGCGCGAACTCACACACCGCAGACAATACCACCGATCGCACCGCCCATTTCAGGCCGACGCTCCCCGTGCAAAAGCACTTAGCACACCGTAGGAATAATGGCTGATTGACGTGATCGACGTAAAATACACATAATACGAGCAAACATGTACTCCTAATATCCTACTCAGATATATTTAGGCATGTAAAGCAACTTGTGAATACATCAGCTCGTTTAACATCACTTTCTGCATCCCGGTCATTACGAATCTATACCTTTAAGTATGAAATGAACATATCATTTCTGCCAGCATCCCAGAAAGAAAGGTGGTGTAATTGGCACCAGAAAGCTTACTCGAGGCTTGCCAGACATAGCAACAATCATGTATGCAAATACTGACAGTTTTAGAGGGAATTTCCAATTGGAAAAAAAAATTGTTTATTTATTTATTAATTATTGATCAATATTTTAGCAGGATGCCCTCACAACAAGATGTTGGTATCACGAGGGGTCCTGCATGATAAAAAGTACATGAACATATAAACAGTAACAAAACTCGGCAGTGTGTATTATATGAATAAAACTTAAACATAACTATTTACACTAATAGCAACACGATATAAACCATCTCCGAAAGATCAAGTCGAACGCAATGCTCGTTTGTAATGCTATTGAAATCGGAACCGGCCTGTCTCTGCCTCCGCTCGACTCAATTCCCTCAGAAACAAGAATATCACGTTCATTATTAACAAGAATTAAACATGCATATTAAAATTTGAAGCTATTAGTATTCTTTTGTACTACGTATGCAACTGTTTCCTTATGGCTAGTTCTGCTTTTGTTAGATTGATTTTCAATTTCATGAACCTCGACAGGCAACAGACGTTGTCACACATTAAGATTTTGTCATTTACAAAAAAAAATCTCAAATCAAGATGTGTGACCTATTCATATTGATGAAAGAACAACAAAGAATACAAAACAGAAAGCAATTATACAGGCACTATCAAGATATCTATGAAAATTGCACAGTGTGCCAAGTAGTTTAAATCATTAAATGATGATTTTTTTTAAAGCGTTATATTTTCACAGCTTAATATTATATACACCATCAACCATTTAAGTAGCATTTAGAATCTGGTAGTTGAGAATTTATCAAACGAAAACAATGTTGAATAATGCATTTGATCAAAATGTATAGCAGCATACAATTAAAGCAAGCTGATCTTATATGAATTAATTATGTTAATGGATTAATATTGTGATCCATGTAATGTGTTGTTCCAGTTTTTAAGCATTACATTCCCCCAACGAATGTAGAGGGCAGCAACAACCTCGGCCTTCCTCACAGCAACTGCCGAGGTTGTTGCTGCCCTCTACGTTCGTTGATTTCCCCCTTCTTTTGGCTTTTTCGTATCACACTGCTATAAAGGTATATTTCATAATATTATAATATTGAACATTATAAAAGATTTTTAATTGAAAACTAATCACTCTTATGCCGCTCACCGATGTTTGTCTGTCTTGTTTTGTCCTGTTAGTTGTTATTGTTCCTTATCTTGCGCAATGTTTTGTATGTTATTAAGGGATTTACCTCGTTAGGCCTTTGGTCTTTGTATATCCCTCACATTTGTATTCGTTCTATATTTATGTATTATCTTTCTATTACATTATGCCTTTTGTATGTTATTGTTTTTTAATGCAAATGTGAAATAAATGAAATTGAATTGAATTGAATAATTATTTTTCAAAGTAATAGGCTAGTAACTTCCTGGCAAGGTGGATACATCAATTTCAGTCATCACGGTCGACCGGGGGTATAAGTCAAGACGTCCAGTTCTCATGAAGATTCTGACGTCCGGAAAATTATACTTCGACTGGAACATATCAACGTGCAAATCGAAAGTTTCTTTAAAGGTAGAAAACTACATTTACACACATTACGGTTATGCTTACAACTTGTTGTGTACCTCGGATATGCTAAAATAATAACCTCTATGAAGTATCTTGGTCGAATGTAGTCCAGAATATTTAATTCAAATCAAAATCTATTGTATCATAATTCATCTTGACACCACAACGGTATTGCGATACTCCTAGCGTATTACCACACACACACACAAAACATTGTAAGAGCACATATAGTGTGCACTTCAATACACTGCCACACCATGCGGAACACGCACTGAGAGATACTCTTGCGCTATTGGTGAACGAGGGGTCAACGGCTGTTTTGAATTTTGAACGCACGGTCCATTAATTCGAGGCCCGAATTAAAGAATTATTATTGGAATAACTATAAATGCGCTTATCATGACCAATCTTTGTGCTTAATTGATTGGTGATAAATTCTAACATTTTGTACTCTTCAACATAACACAACAATCTTGGAAAGTCAAAATTTAGACTGAAAAAAAAGTATTCTACCTTTGAAAACCGTCAAAACAATGACAACAACACATATTTCATGCGTCATGTATTGATATGTGCGTTATTACACATGGCAGATTTATTTCAATCGCAATAAATCTATAAATTTAAGACAATTTAAAATTGTGTTGACTTTTTTTCATTGAAAACAAAATAATGACAATGGCACCGTAATAGACCTAGTAACAATGAGTATAATGATAGTGATGATGGCGATGATGATGATGATGATGATGATGATGATTATGATGATGATGTTGCTGATGATGGCGATGATGATGATGTGATGATATGATGATGATGATGAGGATAAGGATGATGATGATGATGATGATGATGATGATGATGATGATGATGATGATGTTGATGAAGATGGTTATGGTGATAATGAAGATGATGATGACGATGATAGTGACAATGATAATGATAATGATTATGGTGATAATAGTGATAATAATGATGGTGATGGTGATCTGATGATGCTGATTGATGATGATGCTGTTGGTGATGATGTGATGATGTGAATAAGGGTGATGATGATGATGATGATGAAGATAATAATTGTGATAATGATGATTATATGGGTGATTGAGGCGATGACGATGATGATGATGATGTTGATGAAGATGGTTATGGTGATAAGGGAGATGATGATGATGGTGGTGGTGGTGATGATGATGATGATGATAGTGATAATGATGATTCTGGTGAATGATGATGATGATGGTAATGATGGTGATCTGATGATGGTGATGATGATGCTGATGGTGATGATGTGATGATGAGGATAAGGATGATGATGATGATGATGATGATGATGATGATGATGATGATGATTAAGATAATAATAGTGGTGATGAGGATGATTATGGTGGTAATGAAGGCGATGGCGATGGTGGTGGTGGTGCCGATGATGATGATGATGATGATGATGATGGTGATGTATGATGATGACGATGATGATAATGAAGATGATGATGGTGATGACTGGGATGATGATGATGATATCGATGATTGTGATGGTGATAGTGATAATGATAATGATCATGGTGACAATGATGATAATAATAATGATGGTGATGATGATTATAATGATGATCATGTGATGATGTCTCTCCATGTTGTATAATATCAATCTGTATACCCCCCCCCCTCTCTCTCTCTCTCTCTCTCTCTCTCTCTCTCTCTTCGTCATTCCCCTAGTCTTCCCAATTACAGTGGAAACTCGATATAAAGAAGTAAACATTCTGGTCCCAGCTGTTGAGATCATATTTGTTTTTTTAGCCCTCCTATAAAAAGAATTAAAAATACCGCCATCACAAGGTATTTCTGATGGTCCCAAACACTTCGTTATACTGTGTTTCCACTGTAGTTCCCACCAGTTTGCCCCGACAACGATATACAAAAGTGGACCGCTTGAATTTATTATTTAGATACATCTCTAAATCAAAATTTAATTGCACAAATAATGAATTGGCTTTGTAATAAAGATAAGAAGAAAGCAATAAAGAAAAGAAAAAAAAAGCAAGTGAGAAGAAAAGGAATTGCGTTTCCATCCTTATAATTATACATAAATTGCCTTCAAAGTGAAATTGTGAAGGGTTGTAGAATGATGAACAAATAAATAAAGCATGATAATAAAGACAATTTAAATTCCTCGCAATGAAGAACATCTCTTCATTCAACAAACAATCATCATCTATTTCATTAAAAATTCATCCTCTGAAAATATCACTCCAATAAGATACACATTTGAATTTTAAAAAAGAAGAAAAAGCATTGAAATCAGTTTTGCGAGTAATACTTTACCAAGATAGGCTAATGTGTTTACAAGTACAGATACTGCAAAAATACATTTGATTGGTAATTACTAATCTGCTGAATGTTATTCTCAAACACTCACATGAATGTTATTATTAGCACCAGTAACTGAGAATGATTTCATAAGTTTTCATAAAATAATTTTTTTTTCTGCAAAATTAGTCTCATTTTCCTCAAATAATTCATGCAAACAGCACACTTGGTTAACGAAAAAGAGCAATGGAAAAAGAATGACACAACTGATGTGAAACCACTAGAATATGACTAATGGGAAAAAAATGAACATAAAGACTGAATCGCCCCCCTCGCTCCAGCTTCCCTTCGGAAATAAAACCAAGAGAGGGTACCAAAACATCTAGGGGTGGTTATGGAAAGAAGGGTGAATTCTAGTTAACGTAAAACTTATCTGGAGTGGCTAGCCAAGGAAATCAGAAAAAGTGGCCACTGTTAACCCTCCCAACCCATATATCAGAAAAAGAGGAATGATTTGCTGAAAAAAGAGGAAATAAACCATGTTTCCTATAGGACTGCGCAGTACAATCATCAGGAAAATAGGAAAACCCCTTTGAAATAGTCTTAAAACTTTCTCAAAATAGAAACAAAATTCATATCCTTTCCTAAAAATTCCTAATGATTGGAAGATCCGCCCGAGGGAAACAGAAAAGTGGCCACTGAATACAGGTGAACGTTATATGAGTGTTGCTCTACAGATGACATAAAGTTGATATCAATAAACTAAACTGAAACTGGAAGCTGAAATTGCAAGTTGCAGTTCATTGGTAAACATCAATTAAATCATTGTTAGATATGTGTCTTGTACAAAATGCGCGAATGAAAATGCAAGTTCTAATTTTCAACTATTTGTAGTTGCTTTGCAGTCAATTACAATTACTTTAGATCATCCCCACAATAGATAGATTCTCTAGCGCAAATTTCCATCTGGAAGGAACCAATTTAAGAGGCCACAGAGATAGTAGGGACTTTTAGCAAACAAGACGGGAGTGCCGATCACAACGTTAGCTCTAAGGTCCATTCAAGAAGTAGCGTTGTGTTGGTGCACCCTTCTGGAACGGACCTTAGAGCTAACGTTGCGATAGGCCCTCCCGTCTTCTATGCTAAATGTCCCTAGTGATCAGACAAGTGACGGCTAAAATAGGGTCTGAAACATAGAAGATGCAATTAAACTTATGACAAATACAAATAAGTCATATGATAAAGACATGTTTCAAAGAGATACGACTGATTGAAAATTAATTATATCTCTTGTATATTACAGACCCCCACTGTTTCACTGTACATCATGCATGCTGCAAACAGTTTGGGTGATATCAAAACACATTTTGTGGAATGAAAGGTTTTTAATTTATCTTCAAATGAATTATTAATTCTACAAAAAGAATGTGTTCCTTATACACTTCTCCATCTTGGATAGATATAATTCTCTAGAGTAATAAGCTCTTTATACCTCACAACAATGAAATCAATCAATAAATTAATTCATAATTACTGTAATTCATATAATTGCCAGGCTTATAAATTGACTGAAATGAGAGATTGATGCTGGATGAAGCACAAAAAAAAAATTTTGCACAAGAATTGTGTTCTGCAAAAGACACAAAATGGCTTACATAAGAGAGTTTGGAAATCTCTTTTCAGTAATATGATGAATATAAATGTTTAAATTTCATTGANTCAGTTTTGCGAGTAATACTTTACCAAGATAGGCTAATGTGTTTACAAGTACAGATACTGCAAAAATACATTTGATTGGTAATTACAAATCTGCTGAATGTTATTCTCAAACACGCACATGAATGTTATTATTAGCACCAGTAACTGAGAATGATTTCATAAGTTTTCATAAAATAATTTTTTTCTGCAAAATTAGTCTCATTTTCCTCAAATAATTCATGCAAACAGCACACTTGGTTAACGAAAAAGAGCAATGCAATAAAGAATGATGCAACTTATGTGAAACACTGGAATATGAATAATGAAAAAAAAAAGATGATTATAAAGATGAATATAAAGACTCTCCCATTTCTTTTGGAGATAAAACCAAGAGACGGTGACAAAAACATATTTGAAATGGATGAGATATAGTTACAGTTAACATGATGTAATCTATTTCGCAAATTTAATTTGAACGCAAAGTCAATGCTCCTTTGTAATACTATTCAAATCAGAACCGGCTTGTGATTGTTGTGTCCGTACAGTACAATGCAAGGCATAGGAATCTATTGTCCCATGATCCAGTTTATTTTATGAAAATAGTTTATATCGTGTAACTAGAATATGAATAATGAAAAGAATAAATAAAAAAGTCTGAATGGTATCAAAATATCTAGGGATTGTTATGTGAAGTAGGATAAGATCTAGTTTTCATCTAGAGGGAACCAAATCTAATCGGAGGTGGTGGTCCCTAAAGACAAGGGATCAATAAAACAGGTTTGCAAAGGGTTTGGGGGGAAATCAGAAACATATTTTTGTGGAATGAAAAGTTAAGAAACCGACTTATTCAAAAATACATGACAAACTCTATAAAAAGAATGTCTTCCTTAATTACATTTCTCCGTCTTGGATAGATATAACTCTCTAGAGTAATAAGCTCTTTATCCCTCACAACAATGAAATCAATAAATAAATTAATTTATAATTACTGTAATTCATATAATTGCCAGGCTTATAAATTGGCTGAAATGAGAGACTGATGCTGGATGAAGCACCAAAAAAAAATTTGCAAAAGAATTTTGCAAAAGAATTGTGTTCTGCAAAAGACACAAAATGGCTTACATAAGATAGTTTGAAAATCTCTTTTCAGTAATATGATGAATATAAATGTTTAAATTTCATTGACTGTTTCATGACTAAAACAGGCAAATTCCCTGATGTAATTCCGTTACCAACGTTCTTCATACCTTGGAGCCATCCACGTGGACATGATTGTTGTTGCCTTCTCATATGCCAGCACTTACTTCATACAACATTTTATAGTTTGACCAGTCTCTGAGAGAATTTGTCACTGAGCAATAACAGACAAAAATGTAACTCAAAAGGAATGTAATTCCGTTACCATCCATGTGGAATTGCCAATACTCTCTTGCCTCATTGGGGCCTGTTTTACAAGACTAGTTTTACAATGAAGCATAGAAACATCAAGCTCATTAGAAATATCAATTGTAATTCTCTATATAATGCGTCCACATCACAAAATAATCTTTGACATATGTAATAAAATTTCAAGGATTTTCTTCAAGAAATGCACTTGCTGTTAGCATAACAGAGATGACAAAGCCATGGAGTTGTACACATGTAATAGAGGTGAATTACACAGGTTTGTATGATTTGTTCAATATGTTGATTGTTCAACTTGGAGATGTTAGACTCGGGCAAAACTGACTGTACTTGCCCTTGTCACTTTCTGCCGCATAAATAGCCCAACATATAATGAAATTATAATTATTTTATATGCAATTATATAATGTAAGGCAATACAAAGGAATAGGAATAGCCAAGGAATAGCCCGTATGTACAAGAGGTAAATTACACAGGTTTTTGTGATAAAATCAACTTTGACTTAAACGATCATTCGACTTGGAGATGCAAGACTCGGGCAAAACTGACTATACATGTATATGCCCTTGTCAATTACTGCTGGCATGGATAGCACAACATATAATGCAAGGCAACACAAAACCAAGGAATAGCCCACAAGTAGAAGATGTAAATTACACAGGTTTTTATGATTTGTTCAACAAAAAAATCAACTTTGACTTAGACGATCATTCGACTTGGAGATGTAAGACTCAGGCATATGTATGACTATACGGTACATGCCCTTGTAAATTTTTGCTGGCATGGATAGCACAACATATAATGAAAGGCAATACAAGGCCAAGGAATAGCCAACAAGTAAAAGAGGTAAATTACACAGGTTTTTGTGGTATCCTAAAAAAGAAATTAACTTTGATTTAGACGATTATTCGACTTACAGATGTTTGACTCAGGCAAAACTGACTATATGCGCCCTAGTCGTTTTTTTGCTGGCATGGATAGCATAACAATTATAATGCAATAAAATGAACTGTTTCACAATTTCTTTGTCACATTAGTACCTTGATCATAAAATTCTTATCAAGAGACATTTCAAAATAAACACAGTTTTTAGAGTTATCAGCCATGTTCCATAATTCACAAAGCACATTGTCACATAATATGCAAGAAATTAAGTGCACTTGCTAATACCAACATACACAGGCCTAACAAAATCATAAGAAAATTATTCAAAGGACTTTTCTTCTTCTCCTTCTGTCAGAAAATGGAAAAATATATGTCTAATTCNACATAACAATTATAATGCAATAAAATGAAATGTTTCACACTTTCTTTGTCACATTATTATCTTCGACATGAAATACTTATGAACAGTAATTTCAAAATAAACACAGTTTTAACATTTATCAGCCATGTTCCATAATTCACAAAGCACATTATCACAGAATATGCAAGAAGTAAGTGCACTTCCTCACACCAACATACAATTTACAGGCCTAACAAAATCAAAAGAAATTATTCAAAGGTTTTTTCTTCTTCTCCTTCTGTCAGAAAATGGAAAAATATATTTATAATTCAGCCCAACCGTAATAAAGAACACTGTCATAATGAGCTCCCAATATGGCAAGGTTATTTTTATGCCCCAAATCCTTTGTTATCTATTATTTTTTGGCCCCAATAGAACATAAAAAGGTTCAGCTGTGTATTTGATTTATAAGCAAATACAGTTTTGAGAGATATGTAATTGCATTCACATGTGCAATGATTCTTTTTTTTTGGCAGCTAACATGTTACTTTACCATTGATATTAGTGAATTGAAAACATAACTACACAACTTCTGCTGCTTTCTTGCATTTTTCATTTCACAAAATAATTTGAGCCCAATTTCACGACTGATATGAGTGAATAGTACATACAATATAAAATGTCCATGCTTTTGACTAAGAACGTCAAGATGTCCTGAATAAATTGTATCATAACATATACCAAGTTGATAAATTATCTTGACTCACTGGCAACTGGAACCAGGTAGTCCCTGCAAAAAGTCTATGGGGGTGTTGCTCAAAAATTGCAATTGATCACAAGTTGCAGTTGATCGGAACACGCCAATCAAGATCATTGTTTCATGCACATCTTGTTAAATGCGCATACCGCGCGCGAATGAAAATGCGTGTTACAATCTTCAAAGTTGCAATTGATTTGCAGTTGATTTTGAACAACACCCCCAATGTGAACTACAAAATTCAGTAGTCAATGGGTCAAATTTCAATAATAAAACGAAACTCTACCAATTTTTCAAATTGTATGAGATGTTGATGATAAAGTTGAAGATGAAATAGAACTAAAATGAGTTTTCCTCTATGGCAAGATAAACAGAATACATATACTATATAAGATATATCTGACACAACCATATATTACATGGAAAAATAATACAGAACTGTATAAATTAAACATGACTTTGATCTAAAGGAAATTGCAAAAACATAATTTGAACTGCATTTAATATTTTCATGCTTGTTTCACAGCATTCTTGGCAATAGTAGCGGAAATCTAAGTTACTTTATCGTTCCTTCCCTCCATCATCTCTTCTTTCCTTTCTTCATTGCTTTCCTTTTCAAATCTTCCTTCTCTTGCCTCATGTCCTCCAAGTCCTCTAGCATTCCGAGGCGTGCGCTGCAGAAAGAGAAAAAGACAGAAATACATGACTAGAGACACTGGTTACGATTATCTAAGTCATCAAGTGTTCCAAGATGTGCAATGCAGAAAAAGAAAGAGACAGAAAACAAAAAATAAATATATAAATAGGGACACTGACTATCTAAAATACAAGTTCTTAAATCTATGATTATCCTTTATTGTGTCCTCCAAGTCTTCAAGCATTCCCAGACGTTCACTGCAGAAAAAGAAAAAGATGGAATTAAAACCTGAATAGAGACACTGGCTATAATGGCCATAATGATAATAATAAAACATATGATTTAAATAGGCCTGCTCTCTAGTTACCTATTCAGAGGCATGGAGGCATAAAGAAGAAAAGAAGCTAATTTACTTAAAATAGGATGTGAAAAGGTAGGTCTTAGGACCATGTTTAATGATTCCAAGGAACCTGCACTACGTATGCTATTAGGGTGTGTGTTCTACAGCAAAGGAGCATTAATGGCAAATGCCTTTTCACCAAAAGAACCGTTCACACCATGAATGACGTGCACTGCAGAGAGAGAAAGGGACAGAAAATGAACAAAAAATATATATGAATAGAGACACTGGGTATGTAAGATAACAAGTCATAAATCTATGATTATCTTTTATCTTCCTTTTCTTTCCTCCGAGTCCTCAAGTATTCCCATATGTGCATTGCGTGTATGATAAGGAGTTTCGATTGGCACAATCCAATCAACTACAACTTGCAATTGATCACAACTTTCAATCAACACCTAGTTACACAATCCATTCACTAAACAACTATTTTCTTGGTTTGAAAGAGGTTCATCGTGGTGAAGAATAATTGAAGAAAGTTGATCAGTTGTCTCACGATGTGCAAACATAGAACGTTAGTATTGTGACGTTTTGGCTGCTATCTGGTAGCCTTTATCAAACTATATGAAGATAGACTACGCTGCACGCGCCTTATATTGCCTCGGGAGAGGCCCGGAGCGATTGGATGTGTGTTCCTAGTGCCGCTATTGTTCCCCGCCGAGTCGGCCGTCGGGGGCGCGCTGAGTGGGGCGATCGGGCGGGCCCTATTGTTCCCAATGCCGACGTCAAGGGGGCGGACGGGCACGTCATTGTCTGCCGCCGTGGCGGCAGGGGGCGCGCTCGAACTGGTTCTAATCGGTTCGCTGCATGGCGTTGAATGGCAGAAAGCCATTCATTAGGGATTTCAATGCCGTTATCCCTATTGATATTGTTCGAATGCAAACAGATCTGAATCGCTTCTTTCACACGGCGTGTATACCAATGTTTGTCTTGCGCGACACAGGTGACCTTATCCCAGCCGGGATGATGCTCGGCTGTCCAAGCATGCTCGGCCACCGCTGAGCCCTCGATTCGNCGTTCCTTCCCTCCATCATCTCTTCTTTCCTTTCTTCATCGCTTTCCTTTTCAAGTCTTCCTTCTCTTTCCTCATGTCCTCCAAGTCCTCTAGCATCCCAAGGCGTGTGCTGCAGAAAAAAAAGAGAAAGAAAATGAAACAAGTGAAACGCCGCCTGGCAGTCTCGCCTGCATTGCGCGATTCGTAAATTATAGCAATATGCTTTTGACTTATTTCTATAGAGATGGTTCAAGTTCGATGAATATTGGACAAGGAATTTTTAAATAAGAGCCAAGGTTAATTTACAGGTTAAGATTTTGAAAATTTGACCTCAGATGACATTTGACCTCAACAATGCCCCGAGAATTGCTCTACATTATTTGGGCTACCCAATGGAACCATTGTGCAAGTTTGATGAAAATCGGGCAAGGGGGTTTTAAATTAAGAGAGCCAAGGTTAAGTTTTCAGGTTAAGATTTCATAAATTTGACCTCAGATGACCTTTGGCCTCGACAATGACCTGATAATTGCTCTGCACTTTTTAGGCCACCCAATGGACCTCTTGGGCAAGTTTGATGAAAATCAAGCCAAGGGGTTTTGAAATGAGAGCCAATGTTAAGTTTTCAGGTTAAGATTTTGGAAATTTGACTTCAGATGACCTTTGACCTCGACAATCACCTGAAAATTGCTCTGCACAATTTGGGTTACCCAATGGACCTATTATGCAACTTTGATAAAAATTGGGCAAGGGGTTTTGAAATGAGAGCCAAGGTTAAGTTTTCAGGTTAAGATTTCGGAAATTTGACCTCAGATGACCTTCGACCTAGATATTGACCTGAAAATTGCTCTGCACTATTAAGGCCCCCCAATGGACCTATTGTGCAAGTTTGATAAAAATCAGGCAAGGGGTTTTTGATTTAGAGCTATTCTAAATTGTTGACGCCGCCGCCGTCGCCGTCGCAGTCGGAAAAAGCGGCGCCTATGTCTCGATTCTGCTACGCAGACGAGACAATAAAAATCTATGAATATACACACTGGCTACAAGGATAATAATAATAATAATAATACATATGATATAAATACGCCTGCTCTCTAGTTACCTATTCAGAGGCGCGAAGGGATAAAGAAGAAAAGAAGCTGATTTACTTAAAGTAGGACTTGAAAAGGTATGTCTTAAGAACACATTTGAATGATTCCAAGGAACCAGCATTACGTGTGTTATTAGGGAGTGTGTTCCACAGAAATCACATTGGTTTTACCCAATCAGAGAAAAATAAATGAACAGAGACACAGGCCATCTAAAGTCATATTTTATAAATCTATGATTGTATTTTATTGGAATGGGTAAAGGACACCATTCTGTGATGTGTTTAGTTTCATAATGTCATCAATAAATTTGGTTGAAAAAAAAACCACAATGGAAACAATTATTTTGAAAAAAAAAGAAATACGAAAGAATCATGACATAAAAAATATACAAAAATTGGCACTGATATGCTATTGATCCCATTTACACTGAGTTTTATCACTTGGTGTTGAGCAATCGTTAAAGTGATCGTAATAGAGCTCTACGAACGAGCCATTTAACTCTCTCAATACCAACACCAACACCAAAATTGAAGTCATTGAAGTCACCCATTGAGTGGTTACATAGAGCACTGCTGTTCACATAATGGACAGAAAATGCTACTCACCTCCTTGCTTCTTCCCTCTGAATGTCCTTATAACTGGCATCCATCGCTCGTATTGCATAATCACTCTCGTAGCCATACCTGAGGAAGAAAGAAAAAAAATCCCGTGAATAATGACTAATCCGAAGGATAGAGCTATTTGAAAATAAACTTCTTTTGACAAGCCTAATTCCAATTTTCTCCTTATTTTTCTTCATGTTTCTTCCTGCTGAAAGTATCTATAAAATCTTGTGTGATTCGCTCGTAAAGCATAGTCACTCCTGTAACCATATCCAAGGAAGAAAAAAATAGAATCCAGTGAATACAGACACATGTGAAATGATATAACTAATTGAAAATAAAACTTCTTTGGGTAAGCCTGATTGAAATTGTCATCTTCTTTTTCTTCACAGTTCTTCCTGCTAAAAGTCTTTGTAGATTGCGTCCATGGCTTGTAAGGCATAATCATACTGCCCTACTCTGACAAAAGGAAGCAACTCTGGGAAACATGTTTTGTAGTAAATCAAGAAAACGTGTTTTCCATTTCCAATGAAATATGTGGAGTTGCTTCCTTTTGATATGTCTATATCTTGGTAACTAGGGATTATTTTACCTAAATTCTTTCACTATATTATAAAGGATACCTTAAATAATTCAAATCAAGGAAAAAGTCAATTTTGATAAAATTCAGAGTTGCTTCCTTTTGTCAGAGTAGGGCAGCATAGCCATACCCGAGGAAGAATAAAAATTGTAAAAATTGACAGGAATTTAGATTTATAATTCACTTGCAAATTAATAAAATTGTTTGGCAAGTCTGATTGATATTTTGTTATATAAAGTAGCTTTTCTTCATCTTCTTCCTCCTTTTCCACCTTCCTCCTCGCCCATCTTCCTCCTCCCCTTCCCCCTCCCTCTCATCCTCCTTCTGGTCCCCCTCCAACTCCCCCTGGCCCCAATTCCTCCTCCTTCCCCTTCTCCTCCTCCTCCTCCTCCTCACCAAACTTAGTAAAAGTATACAGTCTAAAAGCGTGTGACCAGGGTTGTGATTCATAAAGGTGTGCATAGATCTATGCACACGAGTGTACGAACGACTGGTGATCCATTCTCGCACTCAATGATAACTCCTAGCGCTGAATCGCACCTGAGAAAGGATCACCAGTCGTTCGTACAGTCATGTGTAGATTGAACTACTGACAGCTTTATGAAACACAGCCCAGGAAATAATTTTCTTTGTATCGCATCACACTTTGCTATGCATTTTAGCAGAAATGCTTTACAGAGTATGTTTTGTGCAGCAACTTTTTCACATAGAAATGTACAGTAAAGTATTGAAAATATTTCCTCAATGTCTGAAACTGCTAATCAAATGTGAAAAGTAAAATTATTCCCTGCAACTCGCATGGTGCTCACAATTTTTTCCCTACTCTTCTCCCTTCATTTATTACAATAGGGATGGCAGGGGGAGGAGGTGGTGCCTTCCCCCTGAGACCCCTCCCTTTTTGTCTTATATCATTAACAAAAGAAACCAACTACATTGTAGCTAAAAAACAAAAGGGGCATACGTTTTACAAGCCTCACTTTTTCTGCATGCCCTTCCATTTCTCTAACACAGTGAACTTCGCTTTTCAGACAATATGTATTATTGATTTGTGTGTAACTGATAATACGTAAACATCATTTTGTTTGTTTAAAAATCATTACAATTTCTTGTTTAATTTGTGAAAATGCTGTTGAAATGGAAGAAATAAATAAATAAAATCAAACAGAAAAAAAAATTCAAACTTACTTTGATTTGTCATAACCAAAGATAGCTTGAATCGCGCTTGAAACATCCGCTCCATTGCCGTCGTCAATCGGGGTGTCATCAATGAAACCATCACCATCATCGTAGTCGCTCTCCTCGCTATCACTCACCATAATACGCCCTCGCTTGACGTGCATGATGGGTGGTTTAGCTGTAGTTGAAAAGAAAACGTTGAAATTAAATTTCATCTAAAGGCATAATAAAAACCGGTTTAAATCTATGCAAGCCTTTTGATATCTGTGAAACTAAGAATATCCGCAATGATGAAGAATTAAACAAACATTACTTATGCAAAAAGGGTAAAAATAGATAATGGCGTAAAAGAAGACATTTATCGGCACAGGGTGCGTTGCAGTAATTCATCAGCGACCGACCAGTCACTCATGAATTATCAGTGTGAAATCGTTTGTATCTTCATAAAATACTGGAACAATGAACTTCTAATCTTCAAGTGATTCCAGTTTTGACCAAATGTTAAAAGTTATGAACATTCCACATGATTCCTGTTCTCAAAACTAAATATCCTATTTTGCCTCCTAATTGCAGATTGATGTTTAGTGTGTTGTGGATTTTGTACTCACCGTGAGCAAAAGGGATAAAGGCTATTGGACAAAGTAAATAATGATAATAATAATATTAATACACAACATTTATATAGCGTTTAATACGAAGTGTTTCTAAGCACTCTGTGCATTATTACCCGGCTATAGCATGGCTACCATTTGGCGCTCACTGCATTCACGGAATTTCTTCCTACCGGTACCCATACAAATATTTACAATAGCTAGAAACACAGAGAAGCAAATTCCCTCCCTCTTATTCTCCTGAAATACATGTCAAACAGGCGTAGCACAATGAATAGTGAGGAAACTTTGTGATGTGTGTATCGAGCTATTGTGAATGCCTGAATAAAGTTTTTTTTTACTTTGTCCCATCTACTCACAGTGATTAGAAAGTGCTAACATTGCAACACCCCTAATAATCATCTTACCTGGTCTTTTTCTTGAAACTTCCGGTCCTCGAGGTGGCGGCCCCCTGATTGGTGGACCCCTTGGTGGTCCCATGCCTGATGGTCTTGGTCTATCTCTGTCGTGACTCACTGGTCTAGTCTGGTCCCGAGATCTCCCCTCTTGGTGCTCTCTTGGTCTAGGTGTCTTGCCTGAAACAGGTCTGGATTCCGGTCTGCCCGTAGGTTTCGTCTTCGCTTTATCGTTTGGTCTAGAAGGCATTTTCTCTGCCGGTCGAGGTTGTCTATCTGCAGGTCTGACTGGTGCTTTTTCAGATGTTCGTGCTGGATGTTTCTCACTGAGTTTTGTTTTATCACTCGTTTTGACAGGATGCTTCTCTGATTGTCTTGAAGGTTGCCTCGCATCGCCAGCACTCATTTTCCCGCCTGTCTTCACTAGAGGGCGCTCCGCAGACCTATGGATAGGTTTTCCATCTGGTCGCGACTTCGCCATTCCACTTTTCCTATCATCACCATCAGCACTTCGAGCAATAGGCTTTTTAAAACCATCATCTTTGCCGTCTTTCCTTTTGACTCCAGCATTAATTTTTCCACTGCTTTTTCCTATTGCGTTTTTATCAGCATTACTACCATGTCTGTGATTATTACCATCATGTCTGGAACCTGCTTGCTGGGGTTTGTTCCTATCTTTTAATTTTTGAGAATTAGATCCAACATCTTGTTCATTCTTCCGACCATTCAAATGCGGGATCTTTTTCATCCTCTCTTCTTTTAACCTCTCCTTGATTTTGGATTCCCTGCTCTGTTCTCTGTCCCTGTTGTAATGTCTGTCATCCCGCCCTCTTGGTCGAGTCTCATATTCCTCCTCTTCCGATTCCTCCTCCTCCTCCTCACTCTCCTCCTCTTCTTGTACTGCATCTTTCTTACTAACACCACCAGTCTTTTGCTGTTGAGCAAACTTCAACAGTTCGTCATAGCTCATAGGCTTCTTAGGTATCGGTCCACTCTTCTTTTTAGGCTTTGGTCTTGGAGTCCTTTCCTCTTTCTTAATCATTCTCTCTCTGTTTCTTTCCGCCCCTTTCTCGACCTTATGCATGAATGACTTATGTGTGTCCTCATGCTGCTTGTCCTGGTATTTTGACGCCTCCGCTCTTCGAGAGAATGCGTCATCGGCAGATTGGCGTGCTGATTTGATCAGGGATTTTTGTGATGTTGGGTGAGGGGACTTTTGTGACGATTTATGCGAGGATTGCTGCGAAGATCTTTGAGAGGATTGATGCGAAGATCTTTGAGAGGACTGATGTGAAGACTTTTGTGAAGGTTCATGCGATGATCTTTGTGAAGATGGCCGCGGAGATCTTTCTGGCGATTCGTTTGCAGGTTCATGAGTTGCCCTCTTAGATTTCGATTCTGGGTTGGTCCTGGCTCTCCTTCCCGCTCTCCGGTTGTCTCGTTTTTGCTCTGCCAGTTTGCGTTCTAACTCTTTGAATCTAACAGCTCCTTCCTTCCTCGCTTGTTCTTCATCGATCTCTGAACATTCCAAGGAAATGAGCAGCATGAAAGAAAATTGGAAATGGAGAGGAACAGAAAGGAGGAGTAAGAGAAAGATGAGAGAGGGGGAGAATAAGGGTCGCATGTAGGGGAATAGAAAAAGAGAAGCAAATAGAGAAATGAAGATGGGTGGGAACAGGGAGGAAGGGTAAGAGAAAGAAGGTTAGGGAGGGAGAATGAAAGAGGAATAGAAAAGAAGAAAAAAATGAAGAGAAAGAGGGGAATATGATGGAACAAAAATGAGGGTTAAGGGAACGAGGGCAGAGGGAGGGCGAGTGAAGGGGGCAGGTAGAGAAATTGAAAAAGTGGAGGAAATGGAGAGATGGAGACAGAGAGAGGTGGGGGCAAGACAGAGAGAAAAGATATAGATGGAACAGGAAAGAGGGGTAAGGGAAAGAGGGGAAGAGAAAGGGGAGTGAAGGGGGCAAGTAGGGGAATAGAAAGAGAGGAGGGAAAAAAGATAAAGATGGAACAGGAAGGAGGGGTAAAAGAAAGAGGGTAGAGGGATGGATAGTGAAGGGGGGCAGGTAGATGAATAGAAAAATAAGAAGTAGAGAGATAGAGGGAGAGAGAGGGAGATAAAACACAATGAACGGGGAGAGAATAGGAGAGAAGGGTGAAAGCAAGGAGGAGAGAAAGAGAAAAGGGAGAAGTAGAAAAGGAAAAGGTAAAGTAATTGAGGAAGAAGAAAGAGATGGAAGGGAGATAAACATCGAGAATGGCAAGATAGTAATGAGATGGGGAGGAACGAAAAGGTAAAAAGGGGAGATGAGTGCATGAAATTTAAAAAGTGAAAAAAGAAGAAAAGGGATGAAAGGGAATATGGAGACAGATGGGGAAACAAGTTCATGATGGCGTTGGGAGACACAGAACAGGAGGAAGAATATAGAAACAAGTTTAACAGAAGCAAGAGAAGAGTGGTTGAAGAGGAGGGTGGAAACAATAAAAAATGAAAAAAAAACACTATTTAACACAATTTTCAGTTCATGTGAAATAATGGTCTTTAAACAAATTCATAAAATCATCTTATTTCTGAACATAAATAAAATCTGAAGTATATGTAGACCAATCTTAAATTACATTTGTTTAATTTCGATATAACTAATATTCTTGAAGTCTTCCATGAAAATCCCAAAATATTATTTTGCCAATTCAAGTTGTACGACATGTTGGATATATTGCAATAGACAAAATTTCGCTACTATTAAAAGTTTGTTAAAAACACTTCATGACATTAAACTTTCTCCTCTATGCATGGGTGGAAGTTGCCCTATGCTACATACGCAGAGCTACCAACATTTAACAGCAACAATCAGGGAGATTGTGGAAGAAATCCAGTAGATGTCTATAAAATGCACACAACCTAATGGCATCAATGTTTCCATAATCCAGGAGATTGCTCAAAAACATGCATTTATTGTGGCCCATTTCCAGGAGTCTCCTGCGGAATCCAGGAGACTTGGCAGCCCTGCATACGTAATGATATCGCCATAGGCAGTGTTATATTGCCACCAAAGTTGGTACTACATGCTATTGGAGTGAAAGAGGCGTTTTACATTATTGTACGAAGGATACAGTCCAATGTCAGAAATTAATGGATTCTTCTGTCACAACTAAACTACTCCTAATAATAATCACAATAATAATCAATTCTTATGAAGCGCTCTTACAGAACTACTGATCAGAGCACTATTACAAAAGAATCAATAAAAAATATATTCCTATCCGTTCAACACTCTATCAATAACTAATAAAAGACTGGTTTAAGATGGAGAGAGTTGAGTTTTGAATTTCTTTTTGAAAGTTTCTTCCTTATTTTAGAAGCGGACATGTTAGAGTAGAGTGTGCCAGATGGCTGGTCCAGCATGGGAAAATGAGCCTTAAAGGTAGAATACTTCTTTTGCAGCCTAAAATTTGACTTTCCAAGATTGTTGTGTTATAAATGTTGAAGAGTACTAAATGTTAGAACTTATCACCAATCAATTAAGCACAAAGATTGGTCATGATAGGCGCATTTATAGTTATTCCAATAATAATTCTTCTATTCGGGCCTCGAATTAATGGACCGTGCGTTCAAAATTCAAAACAGCCGTTAATCTCTCGTTGACCAAGAGTATCTCTCAGTGCGTATTCCGCATGGTGTGGCAGTGTATTGAAGTGTGCACTGTATGTGCTCTTACAACGTTTTGTGTGTGTGTGTGGTACCGTAATACGCTCGGAGTATCACGATACCGTTGGTGTCAAGATGAATTATGATAGAATAGATTTTTATTTGAATCAAATATTCTGGACTACATTCAACCAAAATACTTCATAGAGGTTAATATTTTGGCATATCTGAGGTACACAACAAGTTGTAAGCATAACCGTAAAGTGTTCAAATGTAGTTTTCTACCTTTAAGCCCTCGTTTCCTACCTTTCTGTCGTTTTGCTTGTTCCTTTGCATCTATCCGTGCCCGTATGGCATCAGGGTCAACTCGGGGTCTTGGCTCTTTCTTGGGAGGGGGCACTTTGGAGCTGTATCTCTTTGTCACCTACATGATGAGAGGAAAAATACAGACAGATAAGGGGAAAATTCAACGCTAATGTATCCAGTGAATGTTCGTTCAATATACACCAAATTTCATCAACATTATAAAAATTGTTTATTGATAATATTGGCACCTTACTCACCTACAATAATGCCAATTAATAACATGGTTAAGTTCAAGTTTCATTGGTTGAATTTCTGGTGTACGTCATTTTCGCAAATTCGCTGTGCAGGAAATTGAATTTATCACCAAATTTCTATAATGTTCACCCAGCCTAATAACCTTATTTTTGTATATATATGATTATGATTAATCATCATTTTTGGCTAAATATTACAGAAATTTGGCAATAACATCAGTGTCCTGCAATGAGTTCACGAAAATAATGAACACCAGGGATTCAACTGATTAGACTTATTGGCATTATTGAAGGTGAGAAATGTGCGAATATTATTGATAAACCATTTTGATAATCTGAAAGTAATTTGAAGAAATTTGGATATGAAAGTCCGCTAACACCGAAAAATCAAGGTTTTATCTAAAAAAAATTACTTTAAATTTGTATTCAACTTGTTTCCAAAGTCGGACCATAAAGAGCAGAAGAGTAGCCAATGTATTGCAACTCAAATAAAAGATACTTGACCTTCTCTCCGTTCTCATTGCCAACTGAATTCTCTTACTTATCACTAAGACACTATCTCCCTCCTATTATATTTCTTTTAAAATTTACGTTAGAAGTTAACTTACGGTTACGTCTTAACATCTCCGTTGATCAACAAAACTTTTTAGTTCACAATCAATGCACATTCACGGTTCACCATCTTCTAGAATATTATTTGACCACAGCTTGGAATGGTGAGAAAATTATACCCACATCTATTCTTGAATGAATAAAATTAGCGACCACGAATATTTTACACATACGAATTTTATTTTCATTTCCATTTTCACTTCGCCCCCAGTCAGAACAAAAATTGCACAACACAATACTCGATTGGTGGGACTGTAATATAAGTGAACAGACGGCAAACCATGGTTCTTTTCATAAATACCTGATTTTCTACTGCTTTCTGATTCTTTGAAGCCAATTCAAGTATCTTCTGGAAGTCCATCTTTCAGTCAGTGTAGATTATGGTTGATTTAACAAATAATGTCGTGTCAATTTCTTTGATTTTCATACGACTTCGTTGGCAAAGTCCTGAGCCGAGGACACGGAAGTCATTCGGATATTTTCGGAATCTTTCTTCGGGTAATTCCGGATGAATAAACTAGAACCGAAAGAAACGTCATTTTGACGTGTTGCAATCACATAACTTTTGTTGCAATCAGTGAAGTAACATTAGTATGTGGGGGTGGGGGAGGGGGAGGGCTCCCCACCCCCTCAAAAAGGAAAGAAAGAGGAAAGAATCGTATTTAAACAAAATAAAAAAGAACAAAATCTTATTCTGCGCTTTTCTCAACGGCACAAATAAACCGGCAGCTAGCAAGGGTTAGCCTAGCTGGAAAGGTTACCAATTTTAATGTTCATGGATGCAAAGATCGTACTCTCCGATATTACGAATGGGCCGTCTGGCATNGGGTGGGGGCTCCCCACCTCCTCAAAGAGGAACGAATCGTATTTAAACAAAATAAAGAGGAACACATTCTTATTCTGCGCTTTTCCCCATATGGCACAAAGCGCTTAGAATATTTAGAACATTTTCGCGGTTATTTCCCGCTTTTGCGGTACAATTGCTGACCGCAAATTTGAGATCCGCGAAAACAATCCTTAAGAATTCATATGAAGAGTTAACATGTGCAGTACTTCTTACAATGCGTTTTGAAGTGGCATGTAAACGCTTTCAATGTTTCACTAATGTTTGTAGATTTCAATATGTTTATTTCTAATCATAATCTCCTGAATGTACTGTGATTATCTGGTCATTCTTTAATAATTTTTCGGCATTCAACAACATTCCTTTGTAGCATTAACCACTATCTGTTTCTTGAATGATCTTTATTAGTTAGGTCGGGAGATCATTCGTTTTGTGCCCGCGATTCAATACCAGTGAATACCCCGCGAAAATGTTCATGGACTAACCACCCGCGAAAAATCGACACTGCGAAATTATCCCGCTGAACAATTATTTTCTGATATACGGTATGTAAGAATGATGAAGTAGACAAGAATTATATTCTATTAAATTCGCAAATAAAGGGGAACTGGTTCGTGATTGTCCGGCATGAAAATATATAGAAGGTATGAAAAAACATGTGTGGGCAGAAGCAAATTTTAGTCCCCGAGCAAAGGTAAGAATCGAGAACCACTTTGCATTAATTTCTTTACTCATCTCATGGAAGTATTACTAGTAATAATTCCATGCTCGTCTTCATTGGGCAGTGCATTAAAGGGGAACTTCCCCCAGACATTAAAGGGGAACCGATCCCCGGAATTATCATGTTCTCATTGAATCAGATGAATAAATCTGTGACAATTTGAGCGAAATCTGACAATATCTGCAAAAGTTTTGAATTTTCAACGTTTTGAGACACCCCTCATGGACTCCTTCTATTGACAACATACATGCACCAGTACATGTACCAGCATTTATGTATCTATCAATGAAAAAAACACGTTTGCTTTGGGTTAAAATATTGAAAAAAGGAAGGGTTTTAAAGCAACAATAGAATAAACTGCTTGCAGAGAAGTGCATGACATACGTCATAATTTATCACGTGACCAAAAGTTGCAAAACTGTATGAAAATCGCTGTATAGTTATATAATAACTTTCTTCTTTATCATCAGATTTACTTCAAACGTTCTTTTTAATCTGTTCGTTTGATTGTTCCTGCTTTTAATCAAAGCAAACTTTTTCTGTTCTAGACCAAGTCTTTGAAAGAAAAGTCTAACCCAAAATATCATTTCCTCAACAGGAACAGGAAAATCAGATGAAAAAACTAAAGAAATGGAGCTGAGACAAAGAAAGAAAGTTATGATGAGAAAGTTATGAATGTTTCAATATTTTGATAATTTGGCAACTGATGACGTCATATAGGTGCGCAACATTACGGACCATTTTTCATATTCATATCAATGTTTATATAATATTGGATGGCAATAAATGGAATACCAGGGAATATTGCACGAGTTAGGGCAATATTGCACGAATCGAAGATGAGTGCAATATTTGCCCTAACGAGTGCAATATTCCCGGTATTTCATGAAATGAAGCCATCCAATATAATTATTATTATCTTTACATCATTATACCAGAAGGCTGGTCACTGCTTTGCGCAAGCGTAAAATTGAAGCCGTACAATATGGCTTAATATTGTACAGCTTAAAACGCTCATATTGATAATAATATAGAATGTTATCTTTTCCTCTCAAAATTTCAACTATAGATATCTTCATGATAGATAATTGATGTATAGATATCATTTTTGTATGTTTACACTATATAATACAAACTTTGTATCATTCTTTAGAACTTACGAATTTTGCACCATAAATACAAAGAGAATTCTGATAAGTATAGTGCACCTATGATGTCATCTAATTGGCAATATGTCTGAATATTTTCACTGATTAAATATTGGTAAAAAAAATCTTATTTTATTTTGTTTATTGCTTGTCCGATTTTCTTTAAACTTATTTTTGTTTGCTCATGATTTTTTATTCTCCTGTTAAAAATCATTATTTTGGGGTAGACTTTTCGTTTATTAAGGGATATGGATAGCGTGAATTGCATTAATATTATCTTATGCGAAGGATATATTATAGGGATACAATCAACCTGCAATGATCGAAGTACATCTAATTTTACTCGGAGACATTTAGTCGATAATTCGCTTAGAAGAGTCGACCCCAAAATATTTTTTATAAGCAGAAGCCCCCTCCCCCCCCCCCCCAAAAAAAAAAAAAAAAGGGGAGTAAAAACAAAAAAAGTTAAAAAAAAAAAAAAAAATCGGACAAGTAATAACAATTATGAATTTCTAAAGATTTGAAAAAATGGGCAAATCAGAAGAAATTTCCAGAGATGTTGCCATTTCGATGACATCATGGGTGCACAACGAACCAGAGTATTCATTATATGGTGGAAAATTCATAATTTTTACAGAAAGTTGCAAAGTTTGTATGAATGTAAACATGCAAATTGTGGATCTACATATGTATCATAAAGATATCCTACGGTTAAAGTTTTGAGGAAATCATAGTTTTTGGGGAAAAGTAACATTTTATGACATTGATATGAATGTAATACATGTTCAATTGTGCAACTGTGACGTCATCAGTTACCAATTTGTTTAAATAATATAAACATTCATATCTTTCTTATTAGTTGTCCAATTTTTCTCAAACATGTTTTGTTCTGATCACTAATTTGTCTGCTCTTGTTGAAGAAATGGTATTTTTAGTAGATTCTCCTTTTATCTGACAACGTTTTAAAATCCCTATTCAGAGATATGCTGGATATGATATTGTAGTTCTATAGCCTATACGGGCAAATTCTCTGATGTAATTCTCTTCTACCGATATTCTTCATACTTTGGAGCCATCCATTTTGACAGTGTAAATGACTCTAGCACTTACTTTGGATTTTGACACGCGTCTGAGCGTCTGTGACTTAGTTATAGCCGAAAATAGCTAACCCAAAATGACATGTAATTCCGTTACCCCTACGTGGAATTGCTCATAATGACTTTCGGAAAAATATAGTAAATAGATAATACCAGAATATGCACTCAAAGTGAATATCAATTATTGGATACCAATGGTTACCGATTAATACGTAATGAATAAGTTAAAGACACTCTATCAGCATTTTTTAGAGGCATACCCAACCGCCAACGCGTGCCGTATAGTACAGTCTATCGAATAAAGAAGATGGAAACATCCCTTTCACCCAAAAAAAAGAGCCCAAGCTTTTTTTGTGTATGTTTCTGTGGCCCAAGGGGGTGGGGGAGGGTGGGG
>BQKZ01002348.1:0-16664 GCA_036244855.1 Temnopleurus reevesii | reverse complement strand
CCCCCCCCCCCCCCCCCCCCCTCCTCGACCACCAAACTTTGCATAAAAAGGATGCACAAAATTGGCAATTTTGGGTGCAAAATTTGAACTTCTTGTCATCATTATGCTTCAAGTCTTCATGTGGCGCCTACGCAGTGAAAGGAAAATGTTTTTTTTTGGTTGGGTTTTCACCTCTTAATTAGCCGTTTACAACATGGATTGAATAAACAAACATCACAATCACATTAATACGTAACTAAGTTGATTCCAAGTTCAATAATAATGCAAGTAATGCAAAAGGGTAAAGCCCTGGTCACATAGGGCCCCGGAAGCAACACGATTCAACACGACTCTTTGTTCACAGGCAGCCAACTGTGAACTGACAAAGAGTCGTGCTGAATCGTGTTGCTTCCGGGGCCCTATGTGACAGGGTCCTTACACCCAAGTTGACGAAAATAGATATTATTTATCTTTATATTTATTATATTTATCTTTATATTTAATTATATTGTATATACACATGCATGCACCTTTTGGAAGGGAAGGGAGGGGGTAGTGGACTTTAGAGGATCTAACCCCCACCCACGGATCAGAGTTAGGGGTGACAAGTTTTTTGTACATTCGAGTAAATATGGTACAAAATTAAAACATTCACAGTAGCTATACGCACGCGCAAGCAAATGAAAGTTCCTTCCCATTTATTCGGAGGAACACAGACTAAACATGTGTCACACCCATTCAGTGACCAATTAAAAAACTATTTTCTTTTGTGACTATGAAGCTATTATGGCCTGAATGAAGTTTCACGATCATCCATAAACAGCAAACGAGTTCAACAACTGAGCTGGATGTTACTTTAAATAGGCAAGATTAAAACGTCTTATATGATGTTTACGCGTGTATCCTTGCTGATTCTTTTTTCTTTTTTTTTTAATCCTTGCTGATTCTTCCCTAAATGTTAACGATACGAAAAACGCCTACGTAATCACCATGATTACCAAACTTTTATTCATCCCATGAAAATAAATGAGATCACATAGGTCATGTATGATATCATTAATGGATTGCGATTACAGAAAGTCAACGACTCAATCATGGTTTTAAATTCGACAAGATGGAGCTTAATTTCATATATGTTGGGTTGAATGAAACTGAAATGGAGCCTCAATTGCGTCAATGATTTTGATGATACACTGTAAGCATCGTTTATAAGCCTAATGCCCGTTTGTGACTCTTAAGTTCCACTCTATCACGTATATAGCTGTTCTGCTACGTACTGTTGCGGCGCTGCAGATTAGGGGCCTGTAATTACACTTACGCAAAATATTAATCGTAAGTCTATGGCAAATTGTCTATCATAGAGATACGATTAAATTTGTTTTTATTTAATAGTGCCTCCTTTATGTTACAGGCCCTTGGTGAAATGAAAACAGTGAAATGAATAAAAAGAAAAAAATAGCAAATATCTGTACATGTGCTGTATGCATTACAAAATGATCATGGCACGATATAGAATACACAAATTAAAGGTAGGTCTTGCGTTTTCAGAGGTCGAACTCCTTTTTTTGTATGACATATAAAAGGTATAATGTCCTCTGAAGGTTCATTACATTTTTCATTCTATCCCCGGGTATTTATTTTCTGTTTCATGTATATCATTTTCCCGACAAAAGTACATTAACCCTGTTGCAAGAAAATGCCACGACGGCAATCCCAAATTCATCCCATTCATTTTATTATCAGGATTATATGCGTTTCACTCAAATGGTGTGCATCACGTACATACGACCATATTCATTTGTGAGACCGCCCCCTTGTTTTTTTTATCGAACCTAAGAGAAAAATGTATTTTACTTTTTGAATGCTTTCTACGAAGCCTGAAAGGTGAATGCCATGGGTCATTATTTCGTCATTGACATTCATACTATTTGTCGTTTTATTTTTATATCGTTATCAGAACTTGACCGTCACAATTATTCCACGTCGGCAAAACGCAAATTGTTTACAGAACGTTTCCGAAATGTTTAATAAAAACGAATTAAATGCGGCTGCTTCAGAAATTATTACGAAAACATTTGTGAAAGGCTATTCGTCGGGAAGTTGTGCCCTGTTTACACTGGGTATTTTGCTATGAGTGAAACGGGCGAATGTGAACTTTCCTCACATAATATCAGATATAGAAATGTTTGACGTCATGTTTACTTAATAAGCTTCGTTGCATACAACTTGAAACAATGGAAACAGTAATCATCCAACAGCCAAGCAGCATCAAATATTCAGAAAAAAAAACACAACATAGGCCAATGCGTCAGACTTTTCATGCAACAATGCCCAATTCACACTGGCAATCTACGCTACTAACATGACCAATATCCCTAATGTGACTTTGATTAAAGAAAAACGATCGGAAGTCAGTGCGCATGCGCCAAAAGTTCGACTGAGAAAGAGTTGGCTTTTTATAACTGTATTTTTTTTCGGAGCCAGACAGATGAAAATATTCTCATTTGAGCTGCGTACAGCGGTATATAAAATAAACAAACATGATGTTTCTCTTGCAGTTGGAGCGGAATCGATTGTGTGGAGAGTCAAACGATTTATCAGAACAAACCAGCTCATACTTATATATTGATATTTCAGTGTGCATGCATCATCGGGAAAATAGTGCACTTTAAACAAAACGTGTGCTCATGGTCGAAAAGGTGAACAAAACATTTATTTTCGAGCCATGGTGAAAGAGAAACTCGATTATCGCTGAGGAATTTTTATTAAAATGATTTCTCCTTATTATCTCTGGCAAATTCCTTGATAGTCCGTTAGACTACAATAAAAATTATCCGGTTGTTGTCCCGAGGAAATAATGTTTTTTTTTTAATCAGAAATCTGACACCGTACATGTATACTACCATAATTCGCCAAAAGTTTGGATGGAGTTTCGCTGGCGAAATCTCTCTTTTACTCACTCTCCTCGCTGTCTCCGGAGAACAACCGAAAAGCGTTTCACGAAGCTTGTCACCACCGACAATTAGTCAGCGCTGACTAATCCAATGAAATCCTCGATTTTGATTGGATGAAAATCACTATCTCTGACTGTTGCTATGGTAACTGTCTGAGGATGACAGCTTGTCGCTAGCGACAGGCTTCATGAAACACCATTCCGGTGATAATAATAATTGATGCCACACCAGACGAAGATCTCCGGATGATCTCCGTAGTTTTGCCCGGCGTTCTGTGGTGAATGTCTGAATGGGATATCTGCCAATGGCTACGGATTACATGATTCTGATTTAGTTATATTTTGATTTGAGTTATTTATCAGCAGCAAGATACATTTAATTAATCCATATTAGAATATTATTATGACAGGATAGCCCATGAAAGCCGACATGGCATACTTTCAATGGGGGAGTAGATGATGTAATCACAATGTTGTGTTTGCACATTGGTGCCATTTATTATTGTCCGTTTCTGATGTTTATTTCGTAACTAAATCCATTTCTATAAAGTCAATTTTGTATCATAATATTGAAGCTGATTGTGATTATTTTCGCAGTACCAGTACTGAATGCACGTTTTGGAACTCGGATTAAAACGACTCGCTGACGATATGGAGGAAACGGGAGATACTTCCTTTTGCACCTGTATGCATCATTGTACTACCAACAAGTTGAGGAGGAGATTTCGGCNATCCTTTTGCACCTGTATGCATCATTGTACTACCAACAAGTTGAGGAGGAGATTTCGGCACAAAGCAGGAACTCACAGACATTATAATATGAGAAACATGACCACATTCCACCGTGCATTCATAACTACTTGTATTATTTTAGGTAAGTAACAACAATTCTCATTAATTATCTTATTTATATTTACGTTTCTCTCGTACAAATGATTTTATTTTGATATTTTGTCTTTTGATTTCAAAAATAAAAAAGCGTTATGGAAAAGAAGAGGGGCCGGGGGGGGGGGGGGGGGGGGGGGGGGGGGGGGGGGGGGGGGGGGGGCTGGGAGAAAAGAACTGATATCAAGAAAAGAGAGGGCAAAGAAAGAAAGATGAGAAAGCATACGACAGATCAACAAAGGAAAAGAGATAACATAATATAAATCTTGGTAGAAAGGGTTCCAGGATATAGAGATGCAAACCGTTTCAGAATTCATGAGATGGAAATTAAAATGAGAATAACGCAATAAAAATGTGAGCAATAGGAGAACAACTAGAGTACTTTCAGCCATGAAAGCCTTGAATTCATACGAAAATGGGAGTTCCAAAGTGCAGAGATGCTAACCGTTCCAGAATATGCATGACGTGAAAATTAAAACATGAATCACGCAATTGCTGAACAAAGGTAAGAGCAGACCTGATAGCAATACTCATGCTCTCAGCCATTTTCTTGTTATTCCGAACGGTTCGCAGCTCTGAAGATGGGCCTACAAGTGGTAATGCTAGTCTGCAATAAATAGACTCTTGGCTTCAATTTTCACCAATTACATAGTGAACAATCAAAGAGTCTGCTTCCTAGTATATCATGAATCCCTCTCGCGAGAGGAAGAAATAATGCAGAAGCAATACAGTATGTGATATAGTCAGCAATTACAAACTCTGTTGAACGTCAATGGTCTGTGCATGCAGACTATGTGGTCCCTTCTTGGTTAGTTTGCAAGTACAAATTTTTGGCTTCGGTTTTCCGCAATATTCATAGTGCATAATCAAGAGTCTGCATATCGAGACTACTTCACAATATCATTAATCCTTTGCAGGAAAATGCAGCGTAGTCTGTAATTTCAGACTCTATACCACGTATTGCATATGCAACACCGAATGCCTACGGTCTGTGCCTACAGACTAACAGGTCCCCTCTGTGGTTCTCAACCAAACTGGAAGGAATAAAACAGTTCCAACTATAGCATTTATAGTGTCATCCATAACTCATCCCTTTTACAATTATCCTTGGGTTTGGGNCTGACGATATGGAGGAAACGGGAGATACTTCCTTTTGCACCTGTATGCATCATTGTACTACCAACAAGTTGAGGAGGAGATTTCGGCACAAAGCAGCAACTCACAGACATTATAATTTGAGAAACATGACCACATTCCACCATGCATTCATAACTACTTGTATCATTTTAGGTAAGTAACAAACAATTATCATTAATTTTATTTTTGATATATCCTATATTCTAAATCATAGTATTGTACAAGCTCTTTTTATCATTCCGCTTTATTTATTTATTTTTGATATTCTGCCTTTTGATTTTCATGCATGAAAAAAAAGCACCCACAAAAAAGGAGCAAAATGCGTGCTATGCAGAAGAAGAAGAAGAAGAAGAAGAAGAAGAAGAAGAAGACGAAGAAGAAGAAGAAGAAGGGGGTGTGGGGAAGGGGAGAAAATACCGAGATCAAGAAAGAAGAGATACGAGTTCAGAGAGAGAGAGAGAGAGAGAGAGAGAGAGAGAGTGTGTGTGTGTGTGTGTGTGTGTGTGTGTGTGTGTGTGTGTGTGTGTGTGTGTGCGTGTGTGTGTGTGTGTGTATGTGTGTGCGAGAGAGGGAGAGAGAGAGGAAAATGATATGATAGAGATGATAACAAAAGATATATGAAAAGATATATTTTGCTAGCGAGCGCGAGGATTTCAAGGTAGAGAGATGCAAACCGTTTCGGAATAACCTCTGTATGAGGTGAACATTGAAATGTGACTAACAAAATCTGGAGCAAAATGAAAACAATAACCAGACTTGCCATTCATCTGTAGTGAGATTCTTGAATTCATATGAAAATTAATCCCGGTTGGCATCTCAGACGACGGAGCTACAAGTGCTTCCTAGTCTGCAAGTACAGACTCGTGGTGTACAACAAGTACAATCAACTGGGCATGCGTGGCTCAGTGGTAGAGCGTATGCTCCATAACTGTAAGGTCGTGGGTTCGATACCTGGCCGAGTCATACCAAAGATTTATAAAAATGGGGCCATTTGCCTTTTTGTCTGGCGCTCGGCATCTAAAAATGCAGAAGGGTAATAATAATTCTATGTTACGCAGGGCCCCTGGAAGAACGGTTTACAGCTGAAAGTGGCTACCCTGGGTAAATAAGTATATCATGAATCCCTCTACCAAGGTGAGAGGAAAAAGTAATACAGTAGTCTGCAATTACAGACTCTGTATGTGCACATACTGAACGCCGATGGTCTGTGCATGCACACTAAGTGGTCCCTTGGTTAGTTTGCAGACTCTTTGCTTTTGTTTTCCGCAATATTCATAGTGCATAATCAAGAGTCTGCACATCGAGACTACTTTACAATATCAGGAATTCTTTGCAGGAAAAGACAGTGCAGTCTGTAATTTCAGACTCTATAATTCATGCACTGCATAAGCACGCATCAAACGCGTTAGGTATATGCCTGAAGACTATGTGGTCCTTCCTTGGTTAGTTTGCAGACTCTTGGCTTTTGTTTTCCGCAATATTCATAGTGCATAATCAAGAGTCTGCATATCGAGACTATTTCACAATATTATAAATCCTTCGCACAGGCTAAATAAAAAGGCAGTGCAGTCTGTAATTTCAGACTCTGTATCATGCACTGCAAATCATCGAAATCCAATGGTCTGTGCCTGTAGACTAACTGGTCCCCTCCTTGGATCTCAACCAAACTGGAAGGAATAAAACAGTTCCAACTATAGCATTTATAGTGTCATCCATAACTCATCCCTTTTACAATTATCCTTGGGTTTGGGGATGATGTTTATTATTTCTTCGTCATCCTGGTGTTTTATCATCTTCCAGTGTTTATTTACTAAACCTAACGCATTTGTCAGTGATGTCGTCTGCTTCCATTCAATAAAGGAAAGTTCCCACTGTGAAAGTTTTTCAAGTTTCTAACTCTACCAACCTCTCTTTTTTTCTTGGTCGTGCTCCTCGGCCAGAGTTCAGTTTTACATCTTGATTGTTTTTTTTTTCTTTTTTACTTTATTCGTCATAATGCAAGAAAATACCATGAAAAGGATATCCCATAAAACCGAATGTTATTTTTTCCAATGGGATCCTTAATAAAATTGTTAAATATACATTATAGTTTGCTCGTGGTTGTGTACCGTATGCCATGCATTATAACTGATAAACTCCTTTGTATCTTCTTTAATGTATCCACGCAAGGTATGAAAACGTCATTAACACGATTTAAACTATTTCCGTAAAAATAAGTCGAACGCCACTTCAATGCTCCCTTTTATGGATAAACTAAAATGAATATTGTTACATCAAATTTTTGTTGTTGAGAAAATGGAAATCTGTATAATTTAGAAAAGTTTAAAACTCACTATCGTATTTATTACGTAAACCTGTTTCTATTTCAATGGCAATGGAGCGGAACAGAAAAAAAAAATGATGTTTAAACATTTAATCTACTTAGTCCATATGTGTAGTTGCTGAAAGTGATGAAAAAAAATGATAAGAACTAAAACAATAATTAAATTTGTAATTTTCTCGTTTAGTCGAAATTCGGTGCGCCGTGACCATAAATCGGCGGCAATGGGGATGGCGCACTAAACGCCGGTAGACTCGAGCGCCATCTTAAATCACGGCTTACCCATGACCTCATCGCTCGAACCCCAGGGTCAAGCGAGGTCAACCTCGTTCGCGTAAACTCTTCTTACGGCCTCTAGTTTTTCGTTTTATTTAACCACCGTGTTTGTTGGATAAATTCCGTGTTGTTTGTGTATATGATCAGAATTACCCTCACATTACCATGATGAATGGCTCGGGATATTTAAACCAGACCGTCGAATTTTTTGTTTAATCGTGCTCCGTGGAATGTGAAATGAACCATCCCCAGGATGTTATTGGAAGATAGTTTCTATTCCGATTTTCCATTAATTTCAACCATTCTCGGTGCTTTTTTTAAACAAATACTAAACCGAGAACTGTTGTGGTATAGCCTGTATTTAAGTTTTACGTCTTTGTAGATTTTATTAAAGACCAAGATAGACCACGAGAGAGAAAGAGCGAGATTACTTGATAAAATAAGTCGAACTATGCCGGAATTACAAAATTCTACTACAGTATATCAATTAGATATATCCTACACAACTATTGGTCTAGATAATTATGCTCAACTTCAAGTGGAAATACAAAGTCTAGCCATAAATTGGGCACATTTAACCAATAGTTTTGTGGACAGTAGGTTGCCGAGTGTTAGGTATTTATTTTTTTTTTTGCCCATAAGAGTGTAGGCCTAGATATGAGTAGAATTTGCACGAGCCAGCAAAGCTCCCTGAACTAAAACCACGAACATATTTATAAAACTTCATCACATATGTAATTATACAACCCATCCTCTTCGAATCCGCTGAGAACAGCCGCTTCATTAGTCCAATTACGAACTAATTATTTCCTCACCATAATTATAGCAACACATAAAGTGCACGAGTGTTACGACCTTACGAGTCCAAAACTTTCAACCACTCACAGCTGCAGACTGGTGATACTGTTGCTCCAGTATCCGCCCATCGTCCACTGTGTAAATAAACATCGTAAAACGGACACCACTCTTGAAATGTTTTCATATGCCGTGCGTGCGCGTATCAATGCGGGGAAGTTTACACAGCAGTTCTACCTGTCTACGACTCGCTTATCGGTTTTTAGAGGATGTTATTACCAGTGATTACGATAGGGTTATGTTTACAAACCAAACATTAACCAGAGTATGTGAAATGTGTGCCTCTCGAGAGGTCTAAAATAGAAGTAAAGCTTTGATCGTCAAGAAACAATTAGCAAAACCGTAATGAATATAAGAAAAGATATTAATGTATAATTATAAAAACAACTATCATTGAAGCAAAGTATGGGGAATTTACACAGCAGTACTACGACACGCTTATCAGTAATTAGAGGATGTTATTACGATAGGGTTATGTTTGCAAACCAAACATTAGCCAGAGCATAGAAATATCCGTGCCCCTTCAGAGGGCCAAACTAGAAATAAACTATTTCTAGAAACTAGAAATAAACTTTTCAACTATTAGCAAAATCGTAAGGAATTAAAAAAAGAAAGAAAATTACATGTTTAATTATATTAACAACTTTAAGCAAAATGTGGGGAAGTTTACACAGAAGTTCTACGACTGGCTTATCAGTTATTAGAGGATTTTATTAAGATTGGTTATGTTTACAAACCAAACATTAGCCAGAGCATAGAAAAATCCGTGCCCCTTTTGAGGGCCAAACTAGAAACAAAGTTTTAATCTTCAAGAAACGCTTACAGATTAATAAAGATTACATTGAATAGAATATTGTCAATTATATTTTGATAAATACAGTTATCATTTAAACGAGAGGAACAGAAATTTGAATCAAGTCTAAAACATTATTTTACGTTGAAAAATACAGAATCGATAGCATCAATATTTAGTGCGGATCTAGATAAAAAGAAAAGTATAATAATTAGTTTAGTTTAGTTTATTTAAACCATATCAAACACAACAAATACTGTATAAAAGCACAAATCACAGAATGATAGGGTTGGGACCCCAATGAAGCACAGCTTGTGGACGGGGCGCCTTAACAATAACAGATAAGATGGCATTGATATAATAACTTGAACATATACTTGTTATGAATATGCCATTGGACATGGATGCATGACTCACTTTTGTTCAGTTTAGTTCCAATTAATATTCACAAATCTTCTTTTATACTTTTTAAATATGATGTATATGGCACGTTCTCAGATTTGTTTTTGATAGAAACAGGACTATGAAAAGAAAATCAAAAGTTAATCCACAAGCCCAAACTAAAATAAACTTTATAAAAAAGTTGCCGTTTCATTCAAATCAGAGAATATGTCACCCACTTGTCTGCCTTGTTATGGGCAAGGCATAGGTAAACCATGCTTCAAACTGCTCTTCGTATATCTTTAAATACTTGGAATAGCCCCATATCATTCATTTGCGAACCGGATAAATAGAAGTGTAAACAGAACGCGAGGCTCTGTCAACGAATGCTTTATAAAACATTTCCGTCCTTCAATGGAAACCAACAAACAAACCCTACGGATGGGACTGATGTATTTCATCGGTGTCCGGATGAAGATAGCAGACAAAGTTATGACGGTGAGGTGGAAATATGCCGGCTATCTTCAACCGCGTGGTGATAATCCCTTGATAAAGAGCGTAATATCCGGTCCATACCATGCTGATAATTGTGATGGTAGATGATGGTAGATGTTGAAACATTAACAAATAATGTAAAACAAATTTTGACCTTCAAAAAAGATTTGCGGTTGCACCATGTGGTGTAGGTTTATCTTTCAAGAAATAGCCCTGAAAAGGACTGAGCAAGAGCTTGTAAAAGATATTTTAAAAAACACGACGTTTCGAGTATAATTAATCATTCGTCTTCAGGTGAAGGAATCACGAGCGGTGAGAGAACCACGAGTGAAGAGCACAAGAGTGGTCAATTTTTTGACCTGTTCAATGAAGGAGCAGGTCGCACATTTGCCTTTTTTTTGGGGGGGGGCTGATATTTTCCCACTATAGTGGGCTGACAAGCAAGCAAGAAAAATATAAAGTCCATCGGTAAAGTCGGGAGTGATTTTTAGGCACTTATTTGAGTCAAACCCTCATCCCTCGGTTTACTAATGTATTCTATATTATGCACGTTTGTTGCAAACAAACGTATAACAGCGTACTATTTCGTAAACCCCTTTTGAACTTGGAATCCAGTTTGCATAAATTACTTGTTGCTATGTCGGGTAGGTCTCGGGCAAGTTTTCGGGTTTTCAGGAACAACCTTTGTGTTGAGAAAAATTGCAAAATTTGCGTCAATTTGTACATCCGCCTATTATAGCGGTTATTTATTTTTTTGGTTCACGGTTATTAATTATTTCTGTCATAAAGCGTGGAATATTTATTCTAAGAATACAGGCCAGCGATTATTGTAACTTTTTATAATCTAATAATATTTCAACGCTCACATCGACCACGTACGCAAAGGCTATTAAAGTTTTGTCATATTTTGGTGACATGAAAAATGGTTGCTGCTCAAACATTTAATAAAATAAGCACTCTATTTTACAACAAATGTCTAAAGACGATCATGCCATCAAATATTGTAATTTCACCAATTAGATTTCACATGCATTGTTTTAAAAGTGTGTTTTAAAAGTGTGAGTACATTTTAACGGAGTTGAAAGCCCTTGAAAATGTCATTGAATTTGATCGCGTCTCATGTTTTTGGAGGGATTTATGAGGGAGCGTTTTGTAAGGGGGTATCATCGCCTTTCATCACTGGGTTATCATAACAATAAATATTTCCCGGATCCCCTGCTGCGGTGATGAGCTATTTTATGGAATCTTCTCTTGTCTGCATTTCTCTTAGATCAGGGGACAGTTTGACAGTGATAATCCACAGCCTCATCTGGCATCCATCTTAAAGATCAAGTAAAGTTTGGGTAAAAGCGAATAATTTTGTCCGCAAATTTTGTCTTCAAATCTAAATAAAGTGAAATATAGTACCATGAACATATTGCACAAAAGATTTCGAGAAAAATGAATGAGTTTTGGTAAAGTTACAACCAAAAATGTACACCCCAGTACAGAACCAATATTTTCTTTCTTGATAAAGGACACCTTTTCATCATGTTCATGCACAGAATAAAATGAAAATTTCCCATTTTTGTGTATACCTCTTTATTATTCCTTTGTCAAATCTCGGAAATAACCTGGCATATGCCTGATTACAAACAAAATATCATTATTACCGAAAGGTATGGTATGGTACTTTATTTCCAATCAGAAAGATGGTGGTAAATATGATTTAACAGTCAAATTTAAATTTTAAAGGAGAATCAGTTCATAGAAAGGTATGATATATTTTCTAGAAACGTGTGTAAGACATATGTAATGTTAAACAACGGTTGTTTACAGGTTACCTGTAAAATTCACAATTCTTAATCGTTACCGAAACTGTATTGGGCGTTAAAGGCAATGGCTAACATTCTCGAGAATCGAAATAAAGTTTAGCTGTTTCAGCTAGTGCAGTGTACATTATGTTAAACATTTGGCCAACACAGGAACAGAAGTTCATTAGTACAGTAGATTTCAAGATACAAGCGATTTAACACCTATATTACATAAGCAACCGGCTGGTCGTTTAAGATTCTAGAGCACCATGAGTTGACATGATATAAGTCTGTGGGGGATTCGGCGGGGGTTCGGCTTGCCCAAAGCAACGTACTTCCTAGACGCTGATCTATATTTACTCTTTATGCGTAATACATTTCGATATTCTATGGATTTTTCTCTTGTCTGGATTTCTCTCAGATCAGGGGGCAGTTTGAGAGTGCTAATCCGCAGCCTCATCTGGCATCCATCTTAAAGGGTTGGGTAACATTCTCGAGAATCGAAATACAATTTAGCTGAATCAGATAATTAAGCAAACTAATAATCACACTTGAGACATTTCGCCTCATGACAAGTAAACCAATTTTGAGTTCGAAAATCGGAGTCTGTGGTGACAAAACCGACCCACCGAAAAGAAGGAAGGAAGAGATAGATGAGAAAGAAAGGACAACCGTAAACGAAAGAAAGCTGAGAAACAAATCTATGAAGATCAGAGACGTGGCACAGATAATCTGTCTTGATTGAAGAGCGCCATCAAATCCAATAACAACAACAACAACGGTGGCCACAGAAGTTTATAAGTTCATTGGTCTAGTACGTTTTAAGATACAAGCGATATAACACCGATTTCATCAGTGACAGGCCGGTCGTTTAAGATTGTAGAGCAACTTGAGTTGAGAGGATAAAACATTATGGGCATGATGGGGGGATTCCGCGGGTAGACATGTTTCGCCGACCCAAAACAACATGCTTCCTGGGCGCCGATCTATGTTTACTCTTTTGGGTAGTAAATGTTTATTCTATTCTGTTATATTTTCAAATTTTCTTATTTTCAAAGAAATAAAAAGGGTCACATACATTTAAACCGTTTTTTTCCGATTTGGTATTGTTAAATAATGCCTTTAACTACTCTGTGAGCTACAGAAAATGCCACACTAAAATTGCAGCTTGTTCATCATAGTTGGTTAGAAAATCGACCCAGAAATGGCATGTGCAAAATAAATGAGAATTCACATTCCTCACGCAATACCACTGGAAGCTCCATTTATTTTGTCACGTGTCGACTGGCGGCCAATTCACGTAGCGTTCTGTAGAAATACGGTTGATTGGCATTTTTAAAATAAAAATAAACCAGAATATGTGCGGACATTTTTATGCACGTAAAGCAATTTTTGAACACCTCAGCTCGTCTTAACATCAATTTCTGCATCCTGACGTTATTTGTGTAGTGACTAAAATTAAAGATTTAATATCTTACCTTGATTCATAAATAATTCATGAAGACTCATGAAGTTTGTATTGATTCATGAAGTTTGTATGCTTTTGGAATACAAAAAAAAACACGGTTTTATATGTTGTTAACATGTTGTCATATTTTTTTTATGGGGTACAAGCTTAGTATTCCTTAAAATAATCCATTCTAAAATTGAAATTAAACTACTCGTTTATTTGTTGAACTCTCTTCGTTTTTTATATATTTTTTCATATTAATTAATTAATTTGGAATAAAATGGAAACGCCTGACTGAAATACAAAAGTTGACTGTGAGTACGACATGGGTTGGTTTCGACATTATCGCGTCGACGCATCAATCCTCTGCCCCACCACACTTTCTCGAATCCTTAGAAATATTCGACGTTTTGTTGCATGTATGACATATTTTTACCATTTCCAGGCTTTTATACACCCATTTCCGTACCACAAAATGTCAAGTTCCTTATTTTCCTCACCAACAATAAACGCGTGTCACTGGAGAAGAGCACAAAGACGCAAAACATACAAATAATAAGCTCATATTCCAATAAACTACTTTGAAAAGTTGTTTATTTTAAACCTTTTGGGGTGAGAAACGTCACTCTTCGCCCCCATATTTTCCGGCTGATGAGGTCCATTTTGTGGTGGATAAAAGGAAGGTGTTTGGCCAACAAGATGGGGGGCTTTTGTTCCATAAGCGGTAAAATGGCTTTAGCCCTTTGGAATAACAAACAGTTATAATAAAACGGAAACGTCTGTCAATGATTCGAAACGAAAATAGATGGACGATCTGAACTGGAAAACTTTTGGTTTTGCTGGTGTCGGAATTTACCATGTCAACAGATTTCAATCATTACAATTTTAGACTAAAATCGTCTTATATAATGTGTATACATAATAATATGTACATTTCTTATAGTCGGATATCATTATCTCATTTAAAACTACCTTATAAGTATTATGAACAATAAAAAAAAATAGCTTAATCACAATTAATCAAAAAGTTAGTTAGAAATGGACATGCATACCTTTGCTTCACACATGAAATATTGGCCTAAAGTTAAGTTCAACACAACTATTGGTAACAAATTATCCAATTTTTGGTAGAATCGCAAATTTATTCACTTTTTCACATAATTAAGCCCAACTGCTGATAGAAATACAAATTTAAACAAAAGTTGGGCATATTTTAATTGAGGGTTGTGTGGACAGTACTGTGTTTGGTGCCCAGTGTTAGGTAAACCCTTTTGCCCAAAGTTTTAAGTGTGTATGTGTTTTGCGCTTTAAGATGTATTAAAGTATTGTCCTCAATCATGAATTATTCGGCCTATCAACATGATCAACTTTGTAAAGTAAAAAAGTAAAATAGAGGTTATGCGTACCATCAAACTTCGTTCCATTTCATACAAATTAGATTTATGATTTCTCCAATGTTTTCAGCCTATTTTACGACCGGCAAATTCCACGTTAAACGATGAAAATAAATAGATGGATTAATTTTAGTAACGCTCCGGTTAGACTATCATGAACAATGGGGTTATGATTTATGATCCATTTTGGGTAAAGTTTTCATAACCTTCTTGTTCATTTCGTCTCGCTTTCACCTTAGGAACCGATATCAGTGATGTGGCATTGTGACGTTTATAATGACGTCACAATGGGGTAGAATAGGAGCAGCGTACTTTGTTATCTGAGAAAGATATTGCAGAGAAAGGATGGAATTGTTTAATTGGGTCATCAATTTCTAGTGCTAGTCAAGTGAGGATAATGCAAATTTAATTCGTATTTGTTCATTTATAAATTTTAACTTAAGCCCCGGTCACATAGGGCCCCCGGAAGTAACCAAATTCAACACGACTCTTTGTTCGGAGGCAGTTAACTGTGAATTAACAAAGAGTCGTGTTGCTTCCGAGGTCCTATGTGACCGGGGCAAAAGAAGGAAGTTATACACGTACTATCAAGATATAAAAATGGAATCAAGTGTACCACGAGGGTACCACATACACATTAATCCTGCTGAGCGTGCCTATTTAGGTTATATTTTGAATTTTAGCTTCTTTAGAGCACTGAACGTTGATTATGAAGCCTAACATTTTTCACAGCTGAGAGTATGAGTACCATCAACCATTTAGGTAGCATTTTAAGATCTGACAGTTGAGAATTTGTAAAGCCCTGGTCACATAGGACCCCGGAAGCAACACGATTCACCCCGGAGATCCGGGGCTCTTTTTGGCTCAATCGGGGTGAATCGGGATACACTTTCCCAAGCTCGAGTGCTGATTTTTCTATGTGACCACAAACACGGCCAAAAAACAGCCAAAAACAGTCGTGTTGGGCTCCCGATTCACCCCGGAGATCCGTGTTGGAATCCGATTGGCCCCGGAAGCAACACGATCGACCCCGGAAGCTACACGATCGACCCCGGAGGCTGAGCCAACTGCTCCTCCGGGGTGAATCGGGGTCCTATGTGACCAGGGCATTAACAACAAGACAATGTGATACAGTGCATTTAAGATAGTAAAGCTTTCGATAACAATACTGAATACTGGGGGTATATTGATCACTTTGCTAAATCCAGAGCCATTCAGAAATATTCAATGATATCATTCAGGTAAATATTTAGGTTTCATTAAATTTCTTCTCAATATCCTGGACGCGAGTGACAGCAAGCAATTTCGTATCATAAAGCGACTCTCCTGCGTGCGAATAAAGATAATCGTAGGGACGCAGGTTTGATATAATCCTATATACGTTAATTTTCCTCTTTAAGACATTAATCCATATTGCGTTGCACTCGACTCAGGTGCTTGCAGACTTGTTGAAAGGGTTCCTGACAAGATCTAGCAATAGGGAACCATTTGATTAAATGATTCGCACAGACGAATTCAGGGTTATTTTACTACCCGTCTCAGAAAATGCAGAAAAATACCAGTATAGCTCCTTCTGAAAATAAACCCTTTGCTATATATACACTAAGAAAAGGGGTTGACAAAGGGTGCAAACCTTCGCGAAAAGATGCAGTATTGTACCCTTTTGATGTACACTACCGGCAAGTATATTAATAAGGATGCAAGCTACTGGAAACATTTTTGACAGTCTAATAAAGTCGGACACTGGGTTATGTTATGAAGTCATTTTCGACACCTCTTTAAGTCGCCATCGCCAATGCATGGGTGCGTATTCCCTTTTTATAGTTCGATTTTCACCGAAAATCTGCAATATTTCTCCCAAAAGGTGCTCCCAGTGTCACATTCTTTGCACATTTAAAGGAGCAACTTTATATTCTCTACAGTGTAACCACGCGTTTTAGCCAATAATAGCCC